>JABUQX010099701.1:32500-35000 GCA_015478945.1 Trachelipus rathkii
AGAGACAGTATTTGAACCTTTCCGTCAACTCATCCACCGTGGGTCACGGACCCCGTCTTAAAAAGTGTGCCTTTTGGAAAAAGTTCCTTCCACAGCTCCTTAAGTACACAAGTAAATCAAGTAAGTAAAATGAGTTTTGTTTTCCTTTATATTTGTATACTGAGAGAAATGTATGTTTAAATTAAATATAAATATTCTATTTTCAAAAATATTTTATATTTGCAAATAAAATATTTATATTTAAATTTAAATATACATTTCTCTCAATGATACAAATAATTTATATAGCTTTATAACAATTATTATCAAAAAAGATATGTATATGTTGTGTGTAGGTAGTAATCAGTGGTTTTGGTGTAAATCAATGTTTTAAGTGTAAATCTGTGGTTCTTTACTTCTTCTTTTTTTGTGTGTGTAGTGCCCACTTTCAATTTGTCGTATTTCCCAATTTCCCTTTCATTTGGGAGAAGCAAGAAATATGACTAAATTTTATTAAACATGGATGATAAAATAATTTAAATAATTTAGCTAAAAAATGCAGAATATAAGATTTAAAAATTACGTAGATAAAAAAGAATAATGACTAAAATTGTTAATATACCTTAATTGTTATTTAATGACTTCCTTGCACTTGATGAGATCTTGCGAGGTTTTCTATTGCAGGTTCAATGTTAGTCAAGCGAGGTTGCAAGTCTCCTCTTTGATTTTATCGATAGCATAGATATGTGCATTATTTCAAACGAAATCTTTTCAACATTTGTCTTCAATGTTTATCTTTCGTTTTATTTAAGTAAATATTAACAGCACTGTCATGTATAATAGAATCGCTTTTGAACACAATAATTTCATTTTATTATGATAACTCACCGACCCCCCTCAGCGAACCCTAGAATTTACTGCTCCCTTAATCAAAAACCTAGCGTCCTCCAGGGGACGCTATCGCTCTGGTAAAGAACCTATAATCTAAACAAGCAGGATTATAAATAAATAACACCGCACATTAATATTAAAATTTCGATGTTGGTTTTATACACTAGTTGCATCTCAATATTAAAGATAATTTAAAAAATTTAAAATGCTTAGTGCTAAATTCATATTTTGGGTGGGTTGTGAATGTAGATTAGTTAAGGGAAAAGTGGCAACTGAGAGAAAATTTTAGGTGCAAATATTGTATATAAATCATTCGGAGATCCAGAATAGGTCAATTTCCAACCAATCATGAAACAGCTTTCATAAGCGTTGAATAAAGAAGTACATTATCATTTCTAAAAATGATCCACCTCTCCAGGCACTAGAGAAAAAAACCTATAACTGAATTATTCGATTGTTGCATTGTTAAATAAGAAAACCAGAAAAAGGTTTACACTTCATTAACCAAATTATTGACAAGAGCTAGTCGAATACTTTGAGGGAGTGTTTAACAGTTTTCTGGGAAACAGAAGAACAGCGAATTTTAAAGATCTGACAAAGGAGTGCAAAGTTTCAGCATTTGGGTTGTACCATGCATTAAGCTTTAATTTCTCAATAATTATGTAGATAAATTTTTTAGTAAGTCTTGGTGACGAAAATCAAAAGCAAGGAGAGAGGTTTTTCAAGATTTCAAACATGATGCAATAAAAATATCAAGGTAAAAAAAACATTCAAATGATGAGTGGTTACATGTGGAGTCTACAAAGAAATTATGCTGACTTGTCTTTTCGAAGAAGTTACTAAATTCGATGTTTGGCTTAAATAGTATGAAATAATTTTTATTATTCAAAAATATTAATTTTGATTTAAAGTATTCAAAATTAATGTCGTTACATGTATTTAATTTCCTGCACAGCTACATATTTTAATATTTTTCTTTTAAATATTTAAATACTACATTTTATAAAGAAAAATGTAGTATTTAAATACTACATTTTATAATGAAGAATTTGTTATGTATATATATATATATATATATATATATTATAGGGTATATATACATATATATCAACATATATTACGTAAATTCTGACGTAAATATATATGTAAAATAAATATAAATTTGGAAATTATTCAAATATATATATATATATATATATATTTAATAGTATAAACACTCAAAAGGGCCTGAACAATGTCCAAGCAGCACAGCTGAGGCCACCTCTATATTTCCATCGCAGATTCTGTCAATCATCTCTTTGCTATCAATCATTTTGACAGTTATATTCCAAAAGGACTTCAAATGCAAAGCTCGCTGAATATATATATATATTTATATATTCATTTTTGTTATGTTATTTTCTAAATAAGTGCCACACAGTTGTATTTATTTTTTATTTTGTGGCAGTTATTGCCTTCTGAGTTTTAAAGCTGCCGTTGCCCCTCTGTTCAAGTTTGGCAACAGAAAGAAGAGGAATTTTTTTATTTCGTGAAATAAACTTATGTTAAATATACAAGATAACACGTTGCCTAAATATCTGGCCTTTATTTTATAAATTGAAAGTATAGATACAATAAATAAGATATTTGA
>JABUQX010099702.1:0-2500 GCA_015478945.1 Trachelipus rathkii
CAGAGAGAGGATTATATATATATATATATAACTATATATATATATATATATATATAATATATATACTATATATATATATATATAGCCGTTGCCAAGGGGAGTTCAGGGATTCAGCACAGAAACATACGTAATAATCGTAGTAAAATGATTCATTGGACATCTATCAAAAGATTGACGAATATTGTTAAAAACTTGATTAATATAGTCAAATATAGATAGTTAAGGATTTTAGCCTCTATCTATCAAATCACGTCACAACATTGATTCTATAAAGGTATTTATCCCTACTTTAAAAAGGACCAAAACATTCTTTCTCAATTTTACCAAGGAGAAAAGACTAGCAGCTTTGGCCATAAAGAGTGTCCATCATAGCTACACAATACAAACGAAAGAGTTATCAATTATTTTGATGCTAAGAACGCCAGAAGAAGAATATTTTAAAATTACTGTCAATGATATTTATTTTATTCTCTTTTGCCCTAGCAAGAATATATATATATATATATATATATATATATATATATATATATATATATATATATAATATATATATATTATATATATATATATATATATATATATATATATATCGAATAAAAATTGCATTCGCGTTAGGACTCGAATCCACCTCCAACAGTTTTAGACAATGTAAATAAGGCGCCTCTACTATAAGGCGCTCTACCACTGGTCCAATTCGCCTCCTCAAAAATTGCAATCAGTTATTCGTTTTTTATTGATTCCAATGTTTTTAATCACGGTTGCCGCTAACGTCCTTTAAAAGTTCTCATTTGAAGGCATATGTTGTATATTATTTTCCCATCTATGCCATTTCTGATATTGATTAACTTGATTGAAATATTATATATATATATATATATATATATAATATATAATATATATATATTATATATATATATATATATATTTATATATATATATATATATATTATATATATATATATATAATATATATATATATATAATATATATGTATATATATAGTAATATATATAATATATATATATATATATATAATATCATATATATATATATATAATATATTATAAATATATATATATATATATATATATATATATAATATATATTATATATATATATATATCAGTGGCCGACTCCAGTAACAACTTTTTACTACTCGTGCTCTCTCTCTCTCTCTGCTCTCTCTCTATATATATAATATATATATATATAAATATATATATAATATTATATATATATATATATATAATATATATATATATATATATATATATATATATATATATATATATATTATATATATATACTTGAGATATTCCTGCTAAAAAGTTTTCTATGTATTAAAACTTTTTTCTTTGGTTTTATCTTTTTTTTTTTTTTTTTTTTTTTTTTTTTTGTCACCCCCACTCACGCAGAGCCCTATTTTAAGGAGGGGTGTTGCATGCCTCAGAAGTCAACAACTAAAGTAAATTACGCAGATGAGCACAGACGCAGGCTTTGAAGTGGGGGAGATTAAATTCAGCAGGGAAACACAGAAGATGGAAGAGAATTCCACAGAACAGAAGTGGCAGGCAGGAAAGAAAAGCACCGCAGCGAACTAGCCTGGAGTTACCCACATCAACAACAAAACTCATGTTGCAGATACAGCAGCCCTAGTTCTATTCGAGTGGCGACGTAAAGGTGGAAGATACGCGAGTGATAAGCTCCCCTCGAGCACCTGCCGCTGCGGTACCAATAGAAAAGAGATAAAGCACCAAACATCGCGCCGCAAAGATAGAGGGTCAAGTGAATTGGAAATACAGAACAGTTTATAAGCCTTTTGGCCTTTGACTCGACCTTATCCAAAAGCCGGGTGAAACCAGAGCCCCCCAGATATATGAGAGCAGTACTCCATACAAGGGCGGATGAGGCCCTTGTATACTTGGAGCACTGAGAAGAGGAAAAAAAAGTCTCGCAGTCTAAACAGAACTCCCAGTTTCTTTTGAGGCCGCCTAGCAACCGTTAAGATGTGAGGTTTCCAAGACATTTTTTTGTTTATGTTAAGGCCAAGGATGTTTATATTGTCAACAGGAGAGACGAGAGAGCCGTCGAAAGAGATAGGAAAGTTAGAAGGTGTCTTAGAGAGGGAGATTTGTAAGGAGTTGAGTTTTTAAAGAATTGATTTTCACAAGGTTCAGACGACCCCACCAGGAAATCCTATCCAGATCAGGAGAATAGAATCGAAAGATTAAGACGAGAGGCAATTCTAGAAGTTAAAGAGACGGAGCAGAATTGAAATGAGTTGAAGATGAAGGTCGAGTCATCGGCATAATGAGTGAATGGAGTTTAGATGTGCAGGTGAGAAGATCATTATTGAAGATTAGGAATAAAGTTGGAGATAAGACATAACCTGAGGAACACCACTATTGACAGAAAAAGAAGAAGTCGCCCCATCAACAACAGCCGATATTGAGCGATTTGAAAGAAAACTAGACATAGGTAAGCAAAGAGAAAGGGAGGA
>JABUQX010099702.1:10000-21843 GCA_015478945.1 Trachelipus rathkii
AGCCAATCCCGCCGAAAGCCACCTTTATACCGGATCCATTGCTCCTTTTATTGATTACCATTGATTCCAAGGCACTTTTAGGCTTACCCTGCTCTACACAATCAAATCCGTATCCAGAAGATACTACTAACACGCTTTCCTGACAGTCGTCACAAACCAGTCATTTCATAGATTAGGCCCTAATATGAAAATTATCAACATTCTGTTCAGGTGAGAGAGCAATGTGTCAAAACCACACATACTTTATGCACCTTTCAAGCTTGATTTAACATTAGAAGTTCTGTGCTCACACATACAATCTATCTACATAGCTCTGTTCGGCAAAAATATCACTCATCATGAATTGTCAACTCTCTTCTCTCCCTCCCTGCCCAACTTTATCCACAGCCCACCATATATATTACGTCACCAACTACATTTATTCTAACGTGTTTCCTTTCGTGCTTCTGTACCTAGATCCAAGCCGATGCAAATCAAATTTATCCTTTCTTAAATACATATCATCCCCTCTTGCTGTCCTCCTTCTGCAGTCCCCTCAACATTTATTGGCTCACTATTCCCATGTATACCTCGCGATCGCGAGTACACTTTTCGCTCGGAAAGATACAAGGCCACTGTACGGGATCGCACGACCTTCGTCCGATGCATGAAGATTAGCAATCCCATTAATATACTAGAGGATATATTATTACCGGCTAAATATACTATATATATAATATATACTTAATATACCAATAATATATTACCTAATATATATATATATATATAATGAGGTCATCATTCACTATATTTGTATAGTTTTATATATATATATATATATATATATAATATATTATATATAGTATATATATATATATATACGGCAAGGGTTCGATCCCCCTATGGTCACAAGCAATCGGCGTGTGAAGGTGATCGTTTCTCTAAAACTGTAGGCCACACAAATGTCCTTGCTGATCTGCAAACAAGGTTCTTCTTCACAAGTTGAGAAGGCCATAAGGAAAGATTAGAAGCACTTATGGGAATAAATAAAATTATGCCAGTTAACTAACATAAAAAGTACCGCACTCCCGCTATCCTAACCTAATCTAAACATACTCCGACTAACCCAAAATAACTAAATAGATGATTAATATATATAATATACTACGGCTCTCTACAGATTCCGATCTATATAAAGTAGATATGCTTAGGTCATATATATAATAATATATATATATATATATATATAAATACATACTTATATATACTATATTTTTATATTATATTATAAATATATATATATATATACTATTATAGTTATTGTTATGACCTCTATCACTATAATAATTATGTTAAGTGGACTTATATAATAACGATATATAATTATAATATTTTATTATGGTTAAAGTCAGATAGTCACTAAATAACATATATATATATATATTATCCTTTATATTACATTACATTTATTTAATAAATATAGATAATTATTAATATATATTACTTAGTATATAAAATATATAATATTTATAACTATTAACCTTCATATAACTAACTATACCTAAGTGAATGGCAAGTCCCCCACAGATCATCCAACTCTAATAGAGCAGCAAACATATTGGGAGATACTGTAGTTTAATGATCAAATAGTTCCTTCTCTGAATACTATCCCAGGCTGATTCTGCTCCGGCGCGTCGAGCGTGTTTGTAGATGCACCAAGTGAATCGCGTGCCTACCTGGCTACACTTCCGTTAACCGGGCTCTCCCTTGATCCTGGGATGACGCGGCCAGTACCGTCTCCCAAGCGACGTATTCAATGTGACGGACTCAGTGACCTCTGCCCAAAGCGGCGCTTATAGTGGACCACGTTTCAGTGGCTGAGACGATATCGCTCAAGTGGTTTCGGCATGAGGCATGCAAGTTGAGGACGTCAGTTAAGCGAAAAGCACACTGATCATCGTACTTTATATCGCAAATCGAGACCCTGACCGACAGACTGGTCGTATACGACTCACTCGAGAGCATATTAGGTTTGTCACAAGTTAACAAAAGGACTCACCAATCGTTTACAACACACTCCGCCCAATCATGATGCTTGTTTTCACACACTGGAACTTTCTATTTGTGAGTTCAATGGTCCCAACCATCTATATACCTTACATGTAAGTCCGACTACAATCCAGAAATATAATGCTTCGTACTAATATAATTAATAATAATCTATAATAATCCATAGAAATAATTAATTAATACAAAATATATATTTGGAAAATATATACTATATAAGGAGTACTATTTTATATATGAATCATATAATAATAATATTTAATAATTAATCCTCAAGATAATTTTATATACATACATGAGAATCACATATAACTTATATATAATCTTTGGTACTGTTCAATAATTAATAATATTTATTTTAATTTTTTATTTTTCTCTTTTATCTTTACTTTCTTCTATAATGACCTCTTTTAAAATTATTTATTTATTTTTTTACAAGTTTTCCTTATATCTTTTCTATATATTATCATTATCTTATTTATCTTTTTTCTTTTTTCTTTTACTTCCATGTTATTGTTCACAGTTTCGTATTATTTGACGAAGTTTTATTCTTTGAATATATATTCTTTTCTCTTTTCTTTTTCTTTTCTTCCTTTTTCTTTATTCTTTTTACCCTTCTTTATTCATTTCTACTATTAAATAAATATTTTTGTGACAACTTACTTTTTGTGATTCTCTCACGCTTTTTGTGTCACTCATTCTCTACAAATAAATCGTTAGGGCCACAACACCTACCAAGCTCCATTTACGTTGAGGTACTTTCCACTATTTGAATTTCTACAGGAGAATGCGTCACGGCTTAACATTTCATAAGAAACTAATGACTATAGAATCTTATTACTTTCTTTAATTTCTCTCTCGTTCTTACTATCTATTCTTCTCTTTTATCTCATCATCTCGTAGTACTTCTTCTTTCTTGTCTGTCTGCACTTACATCATTTTATACTTCTTTCTGCTATGGTAACTTTGTGCGGGTTGTTCGGTAATACCTTCGTCTTAATTCTTGATTGTCCTTTTCTCAAATACTTCCTGTTCATTTCTTTTAATCTATTATTATAATTTCTTTCGACTACTATATTGTTTAATATGAGTATCAATTTATAGTTAAAATGAACAAGCTCATAAGTTCATCACTTCTATTGTTCATTGTATCATTTGTTTGTTTTTGTTCTTGTTCAACCTTCAGTTTCTTTTGGCTATAATGATTATAAATGTTTTTTTAGTTCATTGTATATTAGTGTTTTGTTTAGTTTGTTGATGTACTAGTATAGATATCTCGCTTTTTGCGCTATATACGTCATTGAATTGACCTAAATGTATGCGAAAATCTCCTGAACCTGTATACCGTTTGAGTTGATTGTTGTGTACTCTTCCGTTATCACCTTTCCTTACCTTCCTTTTCTTTTCTTCTTTCTCCAAGTTTTCTTGTTCTCTTCTTCTTCTTCTTCTCTCTCTTCTTTCTTGCACTTTCTTCTTTCTTCTTCTTCCTTAATCCTCTACTTCTACCTTTACCTTATCTCTTTACCCACTTCCCTATCCTTTTTAATTTATTCTTTTTCCATTAACATCCTAACTATTACCTATTATAACCTTACCTTCCTTTCAATCTCTACACTTCCTTCTAAATCCTACTTATTATCCTATACCTAACTTCTTAACCCTATTATCCCTTAATCTCTACTACTCTATACCCTATACCTACATTTCTTACCTTCCTTTCATATCGTTCTATTTCTCACTTACTCTAGTTATCGTTCATATTCTAAAATTTCATTTTCGTGTTAAACCTTACTTAACTCATTACATAATTCTTACACTTCTTCTCCTCTTTCATTTTCCTTCAATCAACTTTTCGTTCTGTTTCCCAGCACACTTACCACTCTTAATCTTCTGTACGGTCATCATTTTCTTTGTTTCTTTATTTACCAATATATATATAATCTTTTCTTCTCTTCTTTTTCTCTTGGTTCATCTCGCGTCCAGTCTCAGATGTACTCCTTATAATAACAATAATTCTTTCTTCTTTTGCTAGAGATATTTTTTCTTTTGTTTCTGTCCCTCTTTCTCTTATTCTTTTATATTTTTCATTCCTATCTTTTACCTCATATCCTTTAATTTCAATTCGTTTAAACGTTTCCTTTTGTCTTAAAAGTTTCCTATCTTCTTGTTCTCTTGTCCTTTCCTTCTTCTTTTCTTCTTTCTTCTTTCAATCACTTCCTTTCACTATCTTCTATCTTCCTATCTTCTACATTATTTTACCTCTTTACTCAATTTTGAAAAATGATTTTAAACGGATTTTTCACATTAATTCTTACCCCTTCTTCCTTTTCTTCTTAAACTTCCATTCTTCATTTCGTACCGATTTTTATACTTTACTCTTTTCTAAAACTCCCTTTCCTCTCTTCCATCTACAGTTTTTCTTTGTTCCTTTTCAACCCTTTTGAAATGTTCATTATTGTTCAAAAAGCGCTGACAACAGACAAATGCTCATTTACCTATATGTTAATCACGTCTTAAGTCTGTTCATTAAACTATATTCTTCAGAAACATGTCCTCTTTAATCAGCAAAAATCATTCAAATATTTGTTTTTTATATAAAATTCATTAGAATGAAAACCGTTAATAAAAATTTTACTTCTAAATTAACGGTTTTCATATAAATATCCTAATATCATCACATACAAATTTAGACTCTGAAGTATGATTTTTTATCTATAGCACATTTCAATACACACTTTTGACCAATTATTATATTTGCGTCTCAATTCCCTAAAATTTGAGCTCATATTTCTCTTACGGGATTTTTTAGCCATTCTAGTCATAAAATAATGTTAGTTTCCTATTCAAATCCCATTGAAAAGTGCAATTACATCAAAAAAACAGAAAAACCAGAACTCTATCGCCTGCTGCGCGCTTAACATTCTCACAGTCTTTCGTTTATGTTTTTCTCTTCCTTAAAATTTCCTGACTAAATACTGATTTATTATCAGAAATAATTTGCAAATAACATATAATTAGGTTTCATAATACCAAATATTCAAATAGTGTGAAACTTGTTTTTAATACAAAATTTTAACTTCTAAAATTACGCTTTCTTAAATTTTCACATTACGGAGAATTGATAGAGACACCTAAAAGTCAATTTAACTCACTAATATATCACAATCATTATGAAAATTATTTAGATATTTCTAAAAATTGAAGATTTTAACCGGGATTTTCAGCATTATTGGAAAAAATACGAATGCATCTCTTGTTTATTGAAATGAATTTGCAAAAAGCGAGACTAAGATCAACGATAACATAGGTTTTAGGTTTTAAATTGATAAAAGCATAACTATGGCAATAGCAAATTTTTCAATATTTTTGATCTATTTATATATATTTATTATAACTCATTAAATAAATTTTTTACAAATCTATTTTTCGACAACTCTGATTTTAAAATATATATCACAATATAAATACTTTATCCTTATTTTTAATCTTATAAAATATTATATAAAAAAATCTATTTTCCTATAAATAATTGTAAATTCATATAATATCAATATAATATATGAAGTATTGATTAAAACTATATATACTTTAAAAGTAATATACAGTAATCGATATATAATATATATATAATATTTATTCTCTATCAAATTTATATCTAACATTATCAGAATAAAATTTAACTTATTGTAATTATAAAAAATTAGAGGTATTTTGATATTATAACTCATAGACTAGGATTTTATTTATAGCACATTTATGATAAAAATAAATATAATTGTACCAATTGTATTTTTTTCAAAAAAACACCGATAAGCGAATTTGTTTCTATATTATATTTTTCAGGGTTCCTTTAAAAATTGCCTATCGTCTTTTTTCTCATTAATGACTATTAGATGTGGGTCATATTTTGTTTGTACCATTGTGCAGTATAAACCCTGCAACAACCATAATTATCATTATGAGTTAGGTACATGAAAACTGTTTAAATAAAAAAAGTTATTATAGACTTTTAAATTTGTGGATAACGGACAATGAATTACTTTTTTCAGAGCTTAAAAATTTTTACATTACATCCGTCAACTAGATCCACTAAATAATTAATATTTGTCATACTCGCTTTAAAGAAGGTACGGATTTTTACATATGTCTCCCCGCCCGCATGCATCACTGTTTCGAGGAAACATTTGAAATTATTTTGACCTCTATCACTATTGTGCGGTATCTAAACAATAGTGGGGAACTTAATCGCGTAGTCAAAGGTATTTTTAAAACAGCCATAGTAAATCCTTTCAATTCACGTAATAAGCGCTTACTCTGACAAATGATGTGTTCATTGAAATGCATTCAAAAGCAGAAAACGCGGCGAATGTGTCTATAGTCAAGATTTTCCTCAATGTTATGTCAAATATTACAACCAGTCTTGAGTCACGCTCTTCCTTTTCAATTTGTTGCAAATAAACCATTCCATATGACATCATGTTCATTATTTATTTTTACTAATCTCAATCCAAATATTTCATTAGTTGTTGAAACCTGGTTTTAATAGAAAATTTAAACTCTAAATAAATACGTTTTATTTCTTAAAATTTTCACATTACAAAATATTTAAGTAACTTTACGTTAAAGTAGCGATTTCCTTCTCTAAAAATTTCTATTCAACATTTGAAACTTCATTTGGTTATTCTAAAATTTTGAAGCTCTTTTAAACGCGGGAACCTTTCAAGCATCCTTGAAAAAATGCATAATTATCATTGAATTGCAATTATACAAAGTCCAGAATAGCAATTTATTTAAGTAGTTTCAGGTGTTTTAAATTGACGTGTTTGTTAATGAAATTCTCAATAATATTGTTTCATAATAATAACTGATCCTAAATATATTTCATTAGACTCGCTCTCGAATTAACCTTATTTAAATAAACAATTTTACTTCAACAAAATTTAATCCTTCTCATGCTTTTTTCTTAACATTTTCACACATTACACGAGATTTCCAGAATCTGTAACAGCGTAACGTTTTTCCCTGACTAATTTCAAATAGTTGTAAATTAATTTTGTTAGATCTTAAATTGATGTCTTTTAATGAAATTTTTTCAGCATTTGGAAAAATGAGGTGTTTTCATTGAAATTACAATTTCAACATAGCGAACGTAAACGGCGAATTTGTTAATAGCTTTAGGGTCTGTCTTAAATATTGTATCGGTCTTATTCTTATAATGAAATTTCAATATTAACTTATCCTTGAGAAATTACACAATATTATTAGTTGTGATACCTGTTTTAATTAAAAAATTTAATTCTTTCTAAAAATTACCGTCCTTTATTTCCCTTACAATTTATTACCCTTACGAATTAGATAAAACTCTCACAAAAGTACTGCAGATTTTTCCTAATATTTCAAACCATCTTATGAGAATTTAAACTTTGGTAATACATCTTGAAAAAATGGTTCTTAAAACAGAGTATGCTTTTTTATTTTCAGCAATTTGTAAAAATAAATGATGTGTTTCATTGAATGCAATTTTCAAAAAGCAGAAAGCGAATTTGTTTAATTAGTTTTTAAAAAAATCTTAAATTGACGTTTTTATGAAATTTTCAATTACTTTTAATTTTTACATTTATAATAAACCACAATAATGCATAAGTGAGAATAAAAAGTGAAAAAGACTGTTCAAATAAAAATTAACCTTCTAAAGAATTACGCTTTTTCTAAAATGTATCACCATTACGGAATTTAGAACTCTTACGTGAACGATTGTTCCCACTAAAAATTTCAAACAAGCTATTGAACTATTTGGTATTTCTTAAAATTGAAGTTTTTTTAAAACGCGGTATTTCAAGCATTTGAAAAAATGGATGTTATCTATTCCTGAAACCAAAAGTTTCAAAAATGTATAAATCTCTTTATTGTTAATACTTTGTTACCAAATTGTGGTTCTGTATTTTTTTTAACATATATATAAAATGTGAAAATTTTTTAAATATTGTCTTTTTTATAGTATCTCAAATATTAATTAAGTCACTCTCACTTTTAATTAAACGACTTTTTTCATAAACACTTATAATTAAATTTCAAATTTATTAAAAACGCTTTTCTTAACAATCATATATTCCCACATTAAACAAATATTAGCAACTTCTTAAGAAAGAATCGAATTTTTGTCCCATAAAATTTCAACATTCATTAGATATAATTAAAACATGGTATTCTTAAGTCGTGAAGGCTTTACCTGGTAAATAGATCGGTTCAGTAGCATTTTGTACAAAAATACATGTCGTTTCATTGGAATGCATTTCAAAAAGCAAAAAAGTAACGAGAAATATGTCTTCCGTACGATCACTACTGTTGTACATGATAGTTCTTTAGAGTGTCTTAAAAATTGACTTTTTAATGAATAAATGTCAAATATTTTGTTTTTTATAATATACAAATATTAATTCATCTCAGTAGGGATAGTTTGAATCTACACACAAGTGTTTTATAATGAATGAACATATTAAACTTCTAAATTAACGCAAAGATTAGGCTAATTTTCTTGAAATAGTTCACTATTTGAAATCGACATGAAATATTTATAGAACTTTTAAGAAATACGATTTGATTTTACACTTAAAATGTGTTCGAAACCCCTAACAATTGTTAACATCTGGGGAATAATAAAAAATTTCTTATATTTTTTTTTATTAAGTGTTTTTATTAACCGAGTTTTCATTAAAATTCTGTTATTTTTTACAGCATTGTATTGAAAAAAAATTTCATTGTAATTTTTTTTTTTTCATTGAAATGCAATTTCAGAAAAGAGAAAAGCGAATTTGTTAATATTTTCAGAAGAAAAAATGAACCGTTTTTTCCTTCATAAAAAAATGTATGCAATAAAAAAATGCTGTGTTAAAGTTGAAAAACTATTCAGTACAACCAGGATGTGAAACTATTAAGAAATTACAATTGCTTTTTTACTTTAAATTTTGTTTTAAATTACTACTAGGAAATGTGAATGTACTTAATCATATAACAATGTTTAGAATTTTATTATAATTTTTATGCTTTGAAACTTTATTTTGGTTAATGTAAGTTATTCAAATATTTTTTTGTTTAATTTCCTTTAAAATATTTTATGAAAAAAAATACTGAAAAAAAAACAATCTTGCTTTCTATTAATTTATTTATTAGTATTATAAGCATGCAGTTAACAACATTGCCAAAACTACAATACATCATACCTAACCTAAACCAAACCTAACCTAACGCTAACTACCTACCTAACCTAACCTAACCTACCTCACCTAACCTAACCTACACTAACCTAACCACTACCTAACCTACCTAACTCATAGTAGAATATTGGAAATAAACAATAGCAATTTCATTAAAATGACGTAAATTTTGTTTTAATACAATATTTGTTATGAAACCTCTTTTAATAAAAAGTATTTACTCCTACAATGCGCTTTTTCTTTATTTTCAACAACTACAAAAATTAAGAGATAACAGTCTTAAGTTAGGGGTTTTTTTTCGCTCCTACATTCAATCATTTATATTATTTTTAATTCTTAAAATGAGTTTTAAACGGTATTTTAGCATTAAACATAATGTTCATCAATGCAATTAAAAAAGCAGAAAGCGATTGTTAATAGTTAAGTGTTTTAATTGACTTTCTAATTGAATTTCATTTTTATATACCAAATTCATTAGCAAACAACCCTAATTTAAATAAATTAAAATTTAACTTCTAAAATTACCTTTTTTCTTAAATTTCACATTACAAATTTAGAACTCTTAAAAGTACGATTTTTCCTAAATTTCAACATTTGAAATTATTTGGTAATTCTTAAAATTGAGTTTTTAACGGGATTTTTAGCATTTGAAAAAATAATGTGTTTCATTGAAATGCAATTTCAAAAAACAGAAAAGCGAATTTGTTAATAGTTTTAGGTGTCTTAAATTGATTTTTTTTAATGAAATTTCAATATTTGTTTTTATATACCAAATATTTCATTAGTTGTGAAAACCTGTTTTAATAAAAAATTTTAACTTCTAAAATTACGCTTTTTCTTAAATTTTCACATTACAAATTTAGAACTCTTAAAAGTACGATTTTTCCTAAATTTCAACATTTGAAATTATTTTGTTATTCTTAAAATTGAGTTTTTAAGGGATTTTAGTATTTAAAAAAATATATTGTTTTTATTAAAAATTATTTAAAAAAAAAAAAAAAAAAATTTTTTATTAGTTTTTGGGTGTTTTATATTGGACTTTTTTATGCAAATTTCAAAATTTGCTTTTTAATGCCGCATTTCATTAGTGTGAAAACCTGTTTTAATAAAAAATTTTACTTCTAATACGGCTTTTCTTAAATTTCTCACATTACAGATTTAGACACTCTTAAAATCGATCCTAAAATTCAACATTTGAAATTTTGGTAATTCTTAAAATGATTTTTAACGGTATTTCAGCATTTGAAAACATAATTTTCATTGAAGCAACCTTACTATCCAGAGATGTGAACTTGTTAACAAGTATTAGTTCTTTTACTTGAAATTTCTCATCAAATTGAATATTATTTTAAATTATAAATATTTCATTAGTAGTGAAAGCTGTTTTAAATAAAAAATTCTTTAACTTCTAAATTACGCTTTTCTAATTTTACATTACAATTTAGAACTCTTAAAACATTTGTTTTCCTTAAAGGACTTTTGTCACATTGTTATTCGTTAAAATTGTTTTAAACAGGATTTCAGCTTTGTGAACACTTACGGCTCATTGAAATGCAATTTCAAAGCAGAAATATTTGGTTAATATTTCAGGTGTTGTGGATTAATATTAAAGTTTTTATGAATTTCATATCTATTGTTTAAATAAGAAAAATCATTTTACAAGGCCTTTTGTTAAATACAATTTAATTCTAAATATTTTAGGCTTTGTTAAATTTTCACTTTACAAATTCAGAAATCTTAAAAAGTAACGAATTTAACTAAATTTAAATTTGAAATTATTTTGTAAAGTTTTAGAATTGAGTTTTTAACGCTATAATTCCCCATTTAGAATGATGAACATAGTTTTGTTTTAAAGTTTCTATTGTCTTTCGGAATATTAATGGTGAAAATGACGTTTTAATGAAATTTATTAATATTTCATATACCAAATATTTCAATAGATAATGATAAAGTTTTATAAAATATTTTTAACTTCTAAAATTAATGTTTTTTAATTTTCCCATAATATACAACTCGGATAAAACGCTATTCCTAAAATTTTCACATTTGAATCTATTTTGGTATTTCGTAAAAATAAGTGGTTTTAACGGATTTTGAGCAATTGAAAAATTGCAGCGATTATTGAATGCATCAAAACGCAATAAAGCGAATTTTTTAAATGCAGGTATTTTAGGCTATTTGACATAGATTACTATTGTCAATTTTGTTATTTAAAAACCCGTGAAGAAGGTTTTTCATTAGATTTAGAAACGAAAACCTGTTTTTTATGACATGAGTAGAAAAGAATAGCTTGTTTCTTGGTTACGACAGTACAGATTAGAACTCTTAAAAGGACGCATTTTTCCTAATTCAACATTTTAGAAATTATTTGATACTTTTAAAATTGAGTTTTTAACAAGCTTTTATTTATCTGAGAAACGGTATTTTGCAAATGCAATTTCAAAAAGCAGAAAGCGAATTTGTAATAGTTTTAAGTGTTGTCCTTAAATTGACGTTTTGTTAATGAAATTTAAAATTTGTTTTTAAATCCAAATATTTCATTAGTTGAAAAAACTTTTTAAAAAACAATTGTCAACTGATAAT
>JABUQX010099703.1:0-5000 GCA_015478945.1 Trachelipus rathkii
ATTATTATTATTATTATTATTATTATTATTATTATTATTATTATTATTATTATTATTATTATTATTATTATTATTATTATTATTATTATTATTATTATTATTATTATTATTATTATTGTTATTATTATTATTATTATTATTATTATTATTATTATTATTATTATTATTATTATTATTATTATTATTATTATTATTATTATTATTATTATTATTATTATTATTATTATTATTATTATTATTTCAGAATTATCATTATTATTGCCATTGGAAATATTGTTATTATTATTACTATTTTTAATATTATTATTGGAATTATATTTTTATTATGTACTTATTATAGTATAGTGTATAATTGTAAGTGATCTTGTTTTTGTTTATCATTTGTATTTTCGTTAATATTATTATTATTATTATTATTATTATTATTATTATTATTATTATTATTATTATTATTATTATTATTATTATTATTATTATTATTATTATTATTATTAATATTGTTGTTATTGTTATCATTATTATTATGTTATCATTATTATTATTATTATTATTATTATTATTATTATTATTATTATTATTATTATTATTATTATTATTATTATTATTATTATTATTATTATTATTATTATTATTATTATTATTATTATTATTATTACTTGTTTTATTCTGGTATCATTCATGTAATTGTATTAGTTAAAGTATTCTAATTTTAATGTTAAAATTTTTAATTTTTTAGACCTGATGATGGTCCCAGTTGTGACCGAAACGTTGTCGATTCAATAAATGTTTAGATTTTTTCTCGCCGTATACTTTATCCTCCGTCTGCATTAAGTTACTAGTTAAGAAAAAACTATAATATTTATATATATATATATATATATATATATATATATATATATATATATATATATATATATATATATATATATATATATATATATATATATAAATTTTTATATATATATATATATATATATATATATATATATATATGTTTTTATATATATATATATATATATATTATTTTAAACGGGTTTTAGCATAGCACTTACATTTTTTAAAGTTAATTATTATTTTAATTTATACATAACCAGTTTTATGTTGAATAATTGTAATTTTTTTTATCGTAAATTTGTGAGGGTGTACGAGTGCGTGAGGGTTTTAAACTTATTAAATTTTTCATATTTTACATATTTATTATAAATACGGTTTTATCGTTTTAACATTTACGGTTTTTTAGTGTGAATAATTTTAACCTGTTTTTTTTTTTTTTTTCTGTTTGTCTTTGTTTGTTGTTTTTGGTTTGGTGTGGTTGTGTGTGCGTGTGTGATGGCTTAAACTCTAACTCTGCATCCGTGGAATACCACCTCTCTAACTCTAACCCTAACCTTTTGCTCTTGTCTGAGACACAGATGGCTAAGAATTCATCCTCTAACTCGTTTAATGTATCCAACTATAACTTATTTCATAATTTCCGTCTAAAGGGTGGAGTATGTGCCTATGTAAACATAAACACTCCTGTAACACGTCTCGAGAATCTCGAATCTCCTAACTTCGATGTTCTGTGGCTTAAAATCTTTCTTCCTTCTACTACAATAATCTTGTGCTTCTGCTACTGTTCTCCTAACAGAACAGATTTTCACGCATTTTTGAATATCTTACTACTTCTCACGAGACTGTAATATCTTCTCATCAATACTGAGGCCCTATTTACGGGATTTCAATGTACACACAACACTGAATGGTTGGGGTCCTTTCATAATTTAGGTGGGGAGGAGACCGAATCATTCAGCATTCTCGCAACGACTGGAGCAACTAATTAAAGAACTCCACACACATTCCGGATCGTCCCAACCAATTCTTGAACACATTACACACTTGACCTATGTTTCACCACTAGTCCTTCTCTCTATAAATACACCACCTTCGCTCCTATTGGTAAATCTGACCACAACCTTATATCTCTTAATTTTAATACTTTCTCTTCAACAGCTCCATCCTGCCCTACGCGTTTTTTCTGGCACTTTGATCGGGCCGATTGGGGGATTGCGTTGTATCTGCACGCTAACTATAATTAGAACACCACGCGACTTGGTTACGCTTCAGCTTCTGCCGATTAGGTGGGAGCCAATCGTTTACGGATTTATAGTTCACCTTCGACTAAACCTTTCTCCTCATAATCCATGGTTCATCATACTTGTTCTCTGGGCCATTCAGGCTAGAGGACAGTGCGTATCGGGGGAGTGGAAAATTTCGTTCTCCTATCACCTTTGCTAATTTTCATTCAGCTAGAAATCGTTGCAGGGATACTCTTCGACGAGCAAAGCGGGCTTTCATCAAACGAAAGTGCGCTAACCTCCTTGGTTCTCCTACTGACAAATCTTTCTGGCCTCTTGCCAAAACATCTCTAACAACTTCTGTAAATCTGCCTTTCCTCCTCTTATTCGATCTGATGGTTCTGTTGCTAATTCTCCAACTGAAAAGGCCAATCTCTTCGGCTATTTCCCTTAACTCAACCCTGGATGATTCTGGCATTCCTCCTCCTCCTCCTCTCAGGTGTCCTATGCCTTTGCCTGTGATTACATTTGATCGGGTGCATGGGCTCCTGAAATCTATGAACGTTAGGAAAGCGGGTGGCCCGGATGGCATTCTTCCCGTGTTTTGCAGGAGTGTGCTCCCGTGCTTCCCCTCCCCTCGTTCAACTATATTCTATGTCTCAATACCAATACCTTCCTCAGTGTTGTAAAGCAAGCACATGTCCAACAGGTTCCGAAAAAGGTAGCTGCCTGATCCTTCTAACTATCACCCTATAGCTCTAATTTGTATTCTATCTAAGATCTTTGAAACCCTTTTCAAATCCTCATTTCTTAGATCATCTGGAATCTCATTCACTTCTTTCCGATCGCCAGTATGGCTTTCGGCGCTCGAGGTCTACTGGCGATATACTTTCCTATCTTACTGATTTATGGTTTTCCGCCCTTAGGAACTATGGGGAGACTTGCGTGGTGGCGCTTGACATATCCAAAGCATTTGACCGGGTATGGCACGCGTCACTGCTCTCCAAGCTCCCCTCCTTTATGTCCTCCTTCTTTTTGCTTACTTATGTCTAGTTTTCATTGCTCAATATCGGCTGTTGTTGACGGGGCGACTTCTTCTTCTTTTCCTAACAATAATGGAGTTCCACAGGGTTCTGTCTTATCTCTTATCCTTTCTCTACTTTTCATTAATTACCTCAGTTGCTCTTCTTATCCTATTCTTTACTATATGCCGATGACTCGACCCTTCATTCTTCAACTCATTTCAATTCTCTGCTCCCTCTTTTACTTCTGGAATTGCCTCTCTCGTCTTAATCTTCCGATTCTATTCTCGCTGGTCTGGATAGAATTTCCGGGTGGGGTTCGCCCCAACCTTTGAAATTTAATTTTTAAAAACCTAACTTCTACAAATCTCCTCTCAAAATACCTTCCAACTTTCCTATCTCCTTCGACGGTTCTCTCGTCTCTCCTGTCGACAATATAAACATCCTTGGCCTTAACATAAACAAAAAAAATGTCTTGGAAACCACACATCACTTTTTTTCCTCTTCTCAGTTACTCCAGCTATGACAACCTTATCTCGCCCTTGTATGGGAGTAATGCCTCTCATATATGGGGTGGCTCAGGTTTCACTCACTTGGACAGGGTCGAGTCAAAGGCCAAAAGACTATAAACTGTCCTGTACTTTCCACTTCACTTGACCCTCTATCTTAGATGGATGTTGGTGCTCTCTCTATCTCTTTTGTATAGGTACCGCAGCGGCAGGTGCTCGAGGGAACTTGTCACCTTTCCGACGCCCGCGTAGCACAAGGGGTGCTGTGTCTGCGCATGAGTTTTGTGTGGATATTGTAACCCCAGGCCAGTCTTCGCCGTGGTGCTTCCTTCCTGCCACCTGTCTGTGAACTTCTCCATCTCCTGTGCTTCCTGCTTAATTTAATCTCCCTCACTTTAAAGTGCCTGCGTCTGAGCTCATCTGCGTAATTTGCGTTAGTTGGTGAGCTTCTGACGTGTAACACCCCTCCTTGAATAGGGCTCCGCCCGTGAGTTGTGGTGACAACTGTAAAAATATATATATATATATATATATATATATATATATATATATATATATATATATATATATATATATATATATATATATATATATATATATATATATATATACTTGTGGGCCATTAAAGGTATGCTATATGCGCCGCTTATGAAAATAAATGGATTTGACAACTAGTTGATGATGGCTATATTTTTTTTAAATATTTTGAATTTTGAAATCTACCTTTATCTATTTTTTTCATGGAATTAACAAACAAGGTATGCAAATCTTAACTAAAAGGACCCATTTTTATATATATGGCTGGTACTCTTTGTTTTATATTATTATAATAACTGTTGTGAAAGCTATTTCATGTTTGCTTTTTTCATTATCTGTTCGTGCATTTTTTAATCATGTCTACAAAACATATGTCATAAACAATACGTCTAAATATTTATATATGAATAATAGTTTTAATATACTTAATAGAAATAAATGTAATAGAATATAATACTTAACTTAGATAGAAAAATGAAAAATATATATATAGAATTAACATTTATAACATTCATCTAATCTGTAATAATGATTTATACTTGAAATTATAATAACAAAGGTAAATATATATTATATATATTATATATATATATATATATATTATATATATATATATGTATATATATTATATATAGTATACATAAAATATTATATTATATATTATTATTATATATCCTAATCAACCCATAAGATCCCACTGATGAGAAAATATATAGTAAAAGATATATATATTGTTATATATATATATTATATATATATATATGAAAGAGTTATATATATATATATATATATATATATATATATATATATATATATATATATATATATATAGAAGATAAATATATATGGTTATATATAAGATACATATATATATT
>JABUQX010099703.1:12500-17500 GCA_015478945.1 Trachelipus rathkii
GGAGCTCAAGACCTGCAAGAAGCTGTGAATAGGTGGAATGAGGTACTGAAGTCAATGGGCATGAGAATAAACAGAGAGAAAACGGAAATAATGGTGATTGCAAGAGAGAGGGAAGAGATAGTAGTGAACATAGAAGATACAAGGCTTAAGCAAGTGAATAGATTTAAGTATTTGGGCGTGGTATTTGATGATCAAGGAAGACAAGATGACGAGTTGAAAGGGAGAATTGGGAGATTCTCACAGAATGTGGGAATGTTATACCCGTTGCTAAAGGAGAGAGGAATACCAACAGAGGTTAAAATATTAATATATAAAACAATTCTGAGACCGATATTGTTGTATGGATCTGAATGCTGGACAATGAATACGATACAAAAAAGCAGAATAGAAGCTGCGGAAATGAGAGTGCTTAGAATCATTAGAGGCGTATCGTTGAGAGACAGAATGAGGAGCGAGCTGGTGAGGAGAGAACTGGGAGTGGAACCTGTTTTGGAATGCGTGGAGAGAAACCAGTTAAGATGGTTTGGACATGTGAAAAGAATGAGAGAAGGGGAGAGATTGAGAGAGATGATGGATTGGAGACCAGAAGGTAGGAGACCAGCAGGAAGACCGAGGAAGAGATGGATGGATTCGGTGGCAGAGGCTGTACAACGTAGAGGCAAGACGGTAGAGGAAGTAGAGGAGGAAAGAACATTTGAAGATAGAAATATTTGGAGAAGATTCTGGAGGAGTAGCACCTGACAGGCATACCCTAACAGGATGGATGGTACAAATAATATATATATATATATATATATATATATATATATATATATATATATATATATATAGTATATAAAAAATATATATAGAAATATATATATATATATATATATATATATATATATATATATATATATATATATATATATATATATATATATATCTATAATATATAAAAAATTTCACAGAAGGGCTTTCGCCCTGTCAGTTGAACCAGCGTCTTCTCCTTCTGGCCCGAAACTCTTAACCTTAGAACACTCTAGAAAACCATTTCTCGGCGTAATGGTTTCCGACGCCAGTCCTCGAGTTAAACACTCTCAGGTAGGGTTTTGGCCCTTTCAGTAGAACTAGCATCTTCTTCCATTAGGCCTCAAAATTCGTTCTGCCAGAGTTCTCCAGATGATTGTGCTTCTAGGCGCATAAGAATCCAACGCTGGTCCAAGAGTAATATAAGCAGAAGGAAAGGACCGGGTTGCTAGCCCTGTCGCCCTATAACCATGCAAAGAAATTCTTCATACGTTCTGACCGCGACGAAACATCCAATCTTCTTTGAACACAAATCATTTCCACTGACTTTTCACTAATTCTATCCTATATCCAAATTTATATATCCAAGCCATATTTAATTTTTCATTATTATCAAAAACAACAGATTAAAAAATTTTCTAGCTTTTCAAATAATTTTTTTTTTTTTTTAAACTCCATCATCTATTTTATTAACGGGAAGACATAAATATAAAAATTTTGTTGCTCCTCTTCTTGAAATGTTTATAAAATATTAATTTTGTTTTAGTGCATTAATAATTTTGATTTTAATTTCGAAATGTTCAAATAATTTGAAATATTTACCACAGTAGAAAGTGTATTTACTGAAAATTTGATTAAATTTTACTCTTCCTTCATTCAATCTTTCTTCTAATCGCGGGCTTAAACTATTTTGAGCTTTCAGAATAGCTCTTCCAATCTCTTTTCTGGTTCTTCTCATTTCTTCTTTCCCAGCTGTTTCCATATATATATATATATATATATATATATATATATATATATATATATATATATATATATATATATATATATATATATATATATATATATATATATATATATATATATATATATATATTTTTTATAACAATTAGAAATTATATATATTAAGAAGAAGAAAGATGAGTGAGCAGTAGAGTTAGTTATATATATATATAGCATATATATATATATATATATATATATATATATATATATACGAGTATATGACGATTGGTGCTGTCACGAAATTCCCGACCTATTCTGGCTCAAGGTTTACTTTCTTTATTATTTTCTGCAACATTCGTGGTCTCCTCACTTTGTTGAACATCACCTCTCCTCCTCTAGGTCTAATCTTTTTCCTTAACCAAAAATCAGGGGATTAAGAGTTCTGATAGCAAGCCATTTCTCTCTTTCCTCTTACCGTCTCTATTCTATATTTTCTGCCAAAGTCGGTTGTTGTGCTTATGCGCCCAATGATCTTGTTTGCTCTATTGTGGTTGATTTGGAATCTTTCAAAATTTCAACCTTATGATTCAGAATATCTTGTCAAACTACTACTCTGGGATAAGGCGCCATTTCTATTCTTTCTCAGAAATCAGCATACTATGTGATTTTAACGTTTACCACCGCCATGGTTCAGCTTGCGAACTTGCCTATTATTGCCTACTACTACTACTACTACTACTAATACTAATACTACTAATTTGCCTACTCTCACCAGAAATACCTCGAGCAATTGGTGAAGTTCCCCGCTCGTGCCTCCGACCAACTTGAAGACGATTCCAACATACTAGACCTCTTCTTAACTTCAAATTCTTCTTATTCTGTTAAATTTCTTCCTCCTCTGGGGTTATCCAATCACTAACTTATCTCCTCTTTATCCTCTTCTATCTCTCTAAGTCATCAGAAGGAAGGACCACCGGCTGCAGCGAGAAAACGTAATAGTCACTTTAATGCTACTACCTTGTCTGACGTGCAGTCAAACTTGTTTAATTTTTCATGAAATGATTGCTGCTTTGTAGGAAAGGGTTTCTCAGAGGTTGATGAGCGCAAACCCGATGTGATTTTTCCAGGCATGGTAGAGGTAAATTGACTAAATTCCCTCTAACTCATTCTCTTCATATAAAATTAACAAACCTTGATTTAACTCTGCCAAAGAAGGTAAACCACTCTCAAGCATCTAACCATCGTCCTATTACTTTAACCTCAGTTCTTTCCAAAGATTACAAACCTATCTTTAATTTGGAAACGCTTCAATTCTTCTAATTTTATCTTTGATCTCTAGTATGACTTTGCCAAGAAACTCTCTGGTGGGGATCTCCTTTCACCTCCTCTGACATTTGGTCTTCTGCTATTCGGCATTTTGGTAAACTTTTTACTGTGGAGATAGATATATCGAAGATATTCGATAGAATCAACCATAGCTTTGATTTTTTTAACTTCCTTTCCATTTATATATATATATACTTTATATATATATATATATATATATATATATATATATATATATATATATATATATATATATATATATATATATATATATATATATATATATATATATATATATACTGTATATATATATATAAAAAAATATATATTTTTTTTTTTTATTTTTCTTTCTATTTATATATATATATATATATATATATATATATATATATATATATATATATATATATATATATATATATATATATATATATGGAGTATGCGTCACAAATCTGGGAGGGTTCCACACATAATATTCTACTTGATAAGGTCGAGTCTAGTTCTTTTCGAGACAGAGACAGATACAGAGACAGAGACAGACACACAGAGACAGAGACAGAGAGACAGAGACAGAGACAGAGACAGAGAGACAGACACAGAACACAGACACAGAGACAGAGAAGAGACAGGACAGAGAGCAGAGACAGAGACAGAGACAGAGACAGAGACAGAGACAGTGTAAATTCTCCAAATCTCACTAACTCACTTCAAACTCTTTCTATTTGTTATCCGTCTAACTGTTGCATCACTCTCTTTATAATATCGTTATTCGAAAGCCACTGCTCTTCTCAACTCTCCAACCGCAAACTCCCTCCTTTGAGAAGAGCTCGTCCGATCCGGCTTTCTACATAGGCTCATCCCTTTCTGCCCAACCCTCTGACCCGTGACTTAACCGCTATGCTCAATATTCGTGTACTCCACTGCAGGAAAAGTTTGGAAATAATACACTCAATTCATAGTGATTATTATATTAGAGTATGTAGATCTTCGATTTGGCTTTGAATTTTGTTTTTTCCCCAACTTCGGTCAAGTTTGATAGATTTATGGTAATTGTCCAATGGATGAGACCATGGCTGTGCCCGAACGGAATTTTTGGGTTTTATTCAAAACTGCAATTTTATAACAAATTCCTACTCACGCTGTATCTTAGGTTCATATCCTATATATAAATATATATATATATATATATATATATATATATATATATATATATATATATATATATATATATATATATATATATATATATATATATATACTCTATATATATACTCTTCTTTGCTATATATAACTATATGCTATATATAGTTGGTAACAAACGACAACGCATAATGCATAGGTTAATAACTGATAATGTGAGCTGGTTAAAAGTTCTGTTTCTGAGGGTCTGTGTTAGGTACTATTTTCCCGATGTATATAAATTATTTGAACAGGAGAGTAAACAGTAGAGTTATACAACTAAATCTTCTGATGATTCTAAGTTGACTACCTTTGTTGGAAACCTCGAGAGTATATTACAGTTCAAAATACATGGACACATATCTTAGTTTTTCCGATAAATGGCAAACGAATTCAGTTTCAAAAAAGAAAAGAGAGAGAGAGAGAGAGAGAGAGAGAGAGAGAGAGAGAGAGAGAGAGAGAGAGAGAGAGAGAGAGAGAGAGAGAGAGAGAGAGAGAGAGAGAGAGAGAGAGAGAGAGAATAATGATTTTTTTATGAAATGAATAGTAAATGACGGAAGTTTATTGACAAAGAAATGAATATGGTGTGGTTAATAATATCAGTTTGAAAGTATCAAGGAAATGCGTCGAAACTAGAAATTGACTTAACAAAAACTAGGGAGTATAAAACTATAAAGTTGCCTACACGAAAAAAAAGAGTTAATAAATAAGCTCTATAATAGTTATATTACGCCACAAATTTAAAGAAATGAAATTGAAAT
>JABUQX010099703.1:22500-37500 GCA_015478945.1 Trachelipus rathkii
TATATATATATATATATATATATATATATATATATATATATGTATATATATATATATGCTATATATATATATATATATATATATATATATATATATATATATATATATATATATACTATATACTATATATATATGCTATATATATATATATATATATATATATATATATATATATATATATATATATATATATATATATATATATATATATATATATATATATTATATATATATATATATAATTTTATTTTAATTTACTTTAGCTAATGTTTAAATATTTTATAATATATTTACTTTTATTTTAGTAAAGGTTTTAATATTATTTATTTATTTTAAATTAGTTGTAGCCTTTAAATAAGATCTATATACGGCAAAAAATACAAATTCCACAAGAAGAATGAGAAACATCGGCTATCGGAATGGTTTACAGGCGGTATAACCCACTGAGCTAAAGTAGCTAGTCCTTATCTCCCTGTTAATAGTTATACCTTATAATCGAAGCATGGTCACTTTTGGTTACCTATCTCTTGTCCCGACCTTTTTCCTTTTTAGAACTTACCTCTTTTCCACTTTTCCTTCTTCGAACTTTACAATATATTATAGTCGTCATAGTGGTACGTTATTATTATTATTATTGTTATTATCATTATTATTATTATTATTATTATTATTATTATTATTATTATTATTATTATTATTATTATTATTATTATTATTATTATTATTATTATTATTATTATATATATATATATATATATATATATATATATATATATATATATATATATATATATATATATATATATATATATATATATATAATTTGAAGCACATATAGCTGGTAGTGTCACCCTTGAGTAGTTGCGGTTAGTCGCTATGCCCTCTGCAAGTGGGTGCTAAGCCCTTTAACTTGGATAAGGCTTTAGCTAGGTGGAAAATAAATAGCCGTCATGCTTCAGCGCAGATTTAGAGTCAGAGAAGAGTTCGTAGTCTGAAACGGCTCACGATGTGGATCACTGAGCCGCATTCGGAGCCGGAGACACTTGAAGTCTCTATTTATACGCATAATAGACCAAGTAAGGTATATTTCCTATGTCTTCGAACCCATAGTACTTGATTTCAAGGGTTTCAGAACCCTCAATGGTATCTAAAAACCCCTTAAAGACTCCATACGAAAAGAGAAGAAATAAAGGAGAGGCAAATGGAAATTAAAGAGAAGAAAGCGAAGAAAGGATGAAAAAGGAATAAGAAGAGGACGAGGACTATGATGGCTCATTCTGCGATTCACTGCACCGGAGCCTTTACCGGAACCAGAGTTGAGATCTGGTTACAATCATATAAAAGACCGAGTTAGGTATCTTTCCCTATGTTTGCGATCCCCCTAGATTCCAATTTTTAGGGTTTCATCATTCTCAAAAATATCTGAGAACCCCTTAAAGAGGAATCCCTGACGAAAAAAAAGAAATAAAGGAGATATATAGGGAATTCATAAGTAAAGAATATTGAGAAAGTATGAAGAAAGAATAAAAACAAAGCAGAGATGGAAAAGGCACATGATATGGAGCACTTCACAGGTTCTGGATCCGGAGCATGTGGGATGCGGTGCAGTGTGGTGCTAAGTAAGCATACATTTGTTTAATATACCAATATTAGTGTCATTTTACATGTTTCTAACCCCATACACCCAAAATTTGATAGTTTCAAGTTGCTTCGGGGAGTCTGAACAGTCCCAGAAGTCCAGCCAGTAAAGAAAAACTTGCATTTGGGCTATCTAATGTATGTTACATCAATCCATCTCTACACGAAATGACGAGGAATGATATCCTGAGAAGTCTGAAATAGTAAGACACACGAAATGGGGACAGAACCCTCAAAAGAGGTTTTACCCTTAAAAATGAAATGAATTCATCAGGTGATCATCAAGAATGATGGCCAGAAATCTGAATTGAGAAATAACAGAAATGGGTGGATCATATGTGGTTTGTTTTGTGGGAGGAAGTTGGCAGGTTCTACTCCCTTTCTCCGAAAGAGTACTGATATGGTTTTGGCGAGTGAAAAGTGGAAGCCATGGTAGTTATCCCATTGTAAAATGTTCTCAGTGGCCAGTTGGAGTTGTCTTCAAGAAATGATTGTCTGGCACCGGCAATATATAGCGTCAGGTTATCAACATACATAAAAAACATGACTGTCGCTGGGATGGTAGTAACGATGTCATTAAATCAGAGAGCAAATAATAGTTAACTAAGGACACTGCCCTGCGGAACAATTTGGTCCAGAGTAAATTGGCGTGATATAACAGCTGAGTATCGAATCTGAATGGATATGTCTGACAGTAGGCATTTGATAAAGAGTGCAAGCTGTCCTCGAAAACCGAGTGTATGTGAAGTTTAAGGAGTATTGAGATTCTCCAAGTTGTGTCATAAACTTTTTCAAGGTCAAAATAAAAGACACCAAGAACCATTCTGCAACTGAGAAAGCTTTCCGGATGTCATGGTCCAGTCTCAATAAAGGGTCCGCGGTCAAACGATGTTTGCGGAAGCCAAACTGGAAGTTTAAGTAAGCTTGTCGATTCTCCAGAACAATAAGGAGAAGCCAACAAGCGTTAACTCCATTATTTTGCAAGTATGACAGGTCAGCTAGAATGGTCTTTGATTATCCGTTAACTTTGGATACTTTTCGGGTATAGGAATGAGGACTCTTCTCCACAAGGATGGAAAAGAGAATTCAATCCAGATTCTGTTATACAGATCCGGTAGGAACGCTGATGCAGATGAGTGAATGTGACGAAGCATTATGTAAAAGATGATGTCTGGGCCAGGGGTACCGTCATTGCAGTATGCCATCGCAGCTTGATATCCTGTAAATGTGAAAAAACAGCTATAAGCATAATCCCCCCCTCCTTTCGCTGTTTAGAAGTCTGGCGGTACAGCGTTAATTCTTATTTTTTTGGTAAGGTTCAGTATAGCGGGAAGAACTTGAGTGGCTAACAAAGCTATGAGTCTAATACATCTGCAGCAGCTGCTGGAGCAGAAACCGTGTTGGTTATATCAGGCCCATAACAGAGGACTGTAGGTGGAGAGCTGTTAAAGAGGCGAGATATTTCTGTACAACTTTCCACACTGAAGAAATATTAGTTATGGAGTTTACAGTTGAAGTATAAGTTCGAAAGTACTGTTCGATGAGATCTCGCCACAGACGCTTTGAAAATAATCATGTTTGGGGTGGTGAGGGGTCCATTTATATTGCTTGTAGAGTTTTCCCTTTTCCGGTTAGCTAGTGCACACTCTTGGAACCACCAAGAGGTTACGCATCGCCTACCAGCGTAAGATCGGGGATGCAAACTTCTGCTGCTGTGATGATAACCTGTTGAAAGAAGTTAAAAGCTGGATATCTATGGTTTGGCAAAAAGAGGCCCACTCCTCACGATCATAATGCCAGCAGGAGTGAGATTCGACACCGAGCTCGTTGTGAGTTTGCGTAAGGTTTAGGATAATAGTCCCTGCTATACAAATAATCGAAACGGGACCATGTGAAGCGATCAATAAAAGAATGGGAGGAAGTGGAAATATCTATGCAGATAGAGAAGTGTATATTCATCCCAAATAAATGGTGACTAGGAGATCGAAAACTTTCTTAGCATTGTGCGAGGTTAGGGAATCACCCCGCAGAGGGGTGACAAAGGGTGAAATCTCCTAATATGACAGACGGAGAGAGGGAGTTGCTGGAAAGGTTCAATCGACCCTAGTGATCTCTCTACTGTGAGACAAATAGATTGAACAGACAGTGAAATAGGTGGACAGATGAAATAGTGCTGCATGAAGTCTAGTTCGACGAGAAACTGGAGAAAAGAGAACAGACCTATGAATGAAGATTCCAGCTCCTTTCCTATCATTGTCACATCGTTCTATAGATATTAGCGGATATTTGTACTCCGATCGCTGAAAGCAGTCGCGATATTATAGTTGAAGTTCCTACAGACATATGCTCCTTGGTGTACATAAATTTACTATTTGAACGAGTTCTTCAAAATTAGAATAGTCCCACAACAGATTCATTGAAAGAAGGTGGCCATAGTGTATTGATATATATATATATATATATATATATATAACATATATATATATATATATATATATATATATATATATATATATATATATATATATATATATATATATATATATATATATATATATATATATATATATATATATATATTCTTGTCGATCTGGATGGGATTTACCGGTGGGGTCACCTCTACCTTGAGATGTTCCACTTTTTAAAAACTCAATTTCTTCACATCTCCTCCACAAAAACACCTTCCAACTTTCCTTTCTTCTTCGACGGTTTTCCCGTCTCACTTGTGGACAACATAAACATTCTTGGTCTGAGCATAAATAATAAACTATCTTGGAAGCCTCAGATCACAACGGTTGCTAAGGTGGCCTCTAAGAAGCTGGAAGTTCTGCTCAGGTTGCGGAATTTTTTTTCTTCCGAACAGTTACTCCAATTATTTAAGGGTCTTATCGGCCCTTGAATAGAGAACTGTTTCCACATTTTTTTTTGGGGGGGGAGCGAAGTTCTCCGTTTTTTTTTTCGATGGAGTTGAATCTAAGGGTAAAAAGATTAATAAATTTCCTACTTTCTAACTCCCTTCACCCTCTATCTCTGCGACGTGGCGTTCGTGCTATATCTCTTTACTATAGTTACTACAACGGGGAAGTGCTTCCGGGAGTTGAGGTATCGCATGCCGCCACCATTGCGAAGCCCTCGTAGTACAAGGTGGGTGCCCTGCTTTCTCATAAACACTGTGTGAATATTGGAAACTCCTGGCTTGTTCGTTGTGTTACCTCCTTCTTTCCAGCCACCTCTCTTCTGTGGAATTCTCTGCCTTCATCTGTTTTTCCTGCTGTATTTAATCTCTCTCTCTTCAAGTCCTCCATCTGCTGTTACTTCAGAGAATTTCGTCAGGCTTGGGATTGGGTGGATTTTCCCCATTATCATTATTTATTGTTATTTCATTTTTCTGCCCCTTCTTGAAAAGGTCTCTGCCCGTGAGTGGTAATTACATGTATATATGTATATATATTATATTACGTTATATATATATATATATATATATATATATATATATATATATATATATATATATATATATATATATATATATATATATATATATATATATATATATATATACATTAATATATTCTTACTGGCTGATAACATCTGTGAACCAATTATCCTTCCATCTTCTCTGACCCACCGAATAAGTGGTTCAGGATCCCTTCGCATCGCACATTAGGTGACGTCTTGGCTAAATACTACAATTACGTCATTGCTGCCTATTGCGTCACCCCTTACAGAACTTAACGCATAAAGAATAAACTAAAAGTAGAATTGCAAGCTCTTAATAATGCTCAGTGTCGTTAATATCAATTTTAATTTTAATTATAAAATAAAGATTATTTCATTAGACTAAAATCATAAATATTATTGTCACTATATTTTATTTTCTATATTATATTAAATTATATTATATTATATTATATTATATTATATTATATTATATTATATTATATTATATTATATTATATTATATATTATATTATATTATATTATATTATATTATATTATATCATATTTAGTGATGGGACGATTATGAAATTTTGCCGATGACGATGGCGATGACGATTAATTGAAAAAAAAACCTATTATCAAAAATTTATTTCTCTCTCTCTCTCTCTCTCTCTCTATATATATATATATATATATAAATATATATATATATATATATATATATATATATATATATATATATATATATATATATATATATATATATATATATATGGCTGTAGACAGGGGGGTCAGGGGGTTCAACCTCCCGAAATTTTTGATTCCTTAAGTCTAATAATAATAATAATAATAATAATAATAATAATAATAATAATAATAATAATAATAATAATAATAATAATAATAATAATAATAATAATAATAATAATAATAATAATAATAATAATAATAATAATAATAATAATAATGATAATAATAATAATGATAATAATAATGATAGTAATAATAATAATAATAATAATAATAATAATAATAATAATAATAATAATAATAATAATAATAATAATAATAATAATAATAATAATAATAATAATAATAATAATAATAATAATAATAAATCAATAAATGAATAGTATGTATAATATATAATTATGAATATATTAATATATTAATAAATTTAATTAAGAGAATATGTTTGTGGTTCGTAACAATTTGTTAGATCAAATTTCTGTTCCTCCTTACATGTATAAAATATTTAGACCAGGGACTTAGTAAGGTTTCCAAGTTTGCAGTTGATAGCAAATTAGCTACCTCAATAAGGAATAATGATGGTGTATAAAGATTTAAAGATAAGGAGGGAGCTGTAATCGTTGTATGGGATAAGCAGGTTCATTCCTTTTAACACGTGATTTTTCTTTCCTCATTTATTGCTTCTTAAAACTAAATCTTTCTTTCCTCATAATCCATGGTTCGATCGTGCTTATTCTCTGGCCATTCAGGCTAGAGACAGTGCCTGTCGGGTGTGGAAAAATTCTTGTTCTCCTATCACTCTCGCTAATTTTCATTCAGCTAGAAATCGTTGCAGGGATACTCTTCGACGAGCAAAGCTGGCTCTCATCAAAGGAAAGGGCGCTAACCTCCTTGGTTCTTTTACTGGCAAATCTTTCATCTCTAGCAACTTCTGAAAATCTGCCTTTCCTCTTCTTATTCGATCTGATCATTGTGTTGCTAATTCTCAACTGAAAAGGCTAATCTCTTCGGCCACTCGCTCAACTATATTCTCTATGTGTCTCAATACTAGCACTTTCCCTCCCCAGTGTTGGAAGCTCTCACATGTCAACCTATTCCGAAAAAGGAAGCCTCTGATCCTTCTAACTATCGCTGCTCTGTAGCTCTCACTTGTATTCTATCTAAGATCTTTGAAACCCTTCTCAACTCACTTCTTAGATCATCTGGAAACTCACTCCGATCGCCAGTACGGCTCTAGTTGCACGAAGTCTACTGGCGATATACATTCCTATCTAACCGATTTATGGTTTCGCTCTTAGAACTACTGCTTGGGGAGACTTGGGTGAGTGGCGCTTGATATATAAAGCATTTGACCGAGTATGGCACGTCACTGCTCCAAGCTCCCCCTCCTTTAGGTTTCCTCCTTCTTACTTATGTCTAGCTTTCTTTCAAATCGCTCAATATCGGCTGCTGTTGATGTGGCGACTTCTTCTTCTTTTCTGTCAATAGTGGTGTTCCACAGGGTTCTGTCTTATCTCCTACTTTATTCTACTTTTCATTAATGATCTCACCGCACCTCTAACTCTATCACTCGTATTCCGATGACTCGACCCTTCATTATTTAACTCAAATCAATTCTACTCCATTTTGCTTCTGGAATTGCCTCTAGTCTTAATCTTTCGATTTTATTCTCGCTGATGGATAGAAATAACTTTGTGAAATTCAATTCTTTAAAAAAACAACTTCTACAAATCTCCTTCTCCAAAATACCTTCTAACTTTCCTATCTCTTTCGACGGTTCTGTCGTCTCTCCTGTTGACAATATAAACATCCTTAGGCCTTAACATGAACAAAAAAAAATGTCTTGGAAACCTCACATCACAACGGTTATAAAAACTAGGCGGCCTCACAGAACTGGAAGTTCTGTTTAGACTAAGGAAACTTTCCTCCTTTTCTCAGTTGCTCCGCTATACAAAGGTCTCATCCGCCCATGTATGGATGCTGCTCTCATATCTGGGGGTGCTCTGGTTTCACCGGCTTTGGATAGGGTCGAGTCACAGGGCCAAAAAAGGTTTATAAACTGTTCTGTACTTTCAGTTCACTTGACCCTCTATCTTTGCGAGAAGACGATGTTGGTGCTTTATCTCTATCTATAGGTACCGCAGCGGCAACTGCTCGAAGGAACTTATCACTCGCGTACCACCACCCCAACTACGACGCCTTCATAGCACAATAGGTGCTGTATCTGCACGAAGTATTGTTTGAATTGGTAACTCCAGGCTGTTTGCTGTGGTGCTTCCTTCTTTTCCACCACCTCTGTTTTGTGGAATTCTCTTCCATCTTCCATGTTTCCCTGCTGATTTAATCTCCTCACTTTAAAGCCTGCGTCTGTGCTCATATACGTAATTTTGCGCTAGAGGGTGTACTTGCAGAGAGTACTACACTGCCTCATGAATAGGGCTCTGCCCGTTAGTGTTAGTGACAACTGTAAAAAAATCATTGAATGGGCGATATGTTGGAAATGAACTGAATCTCCTATTCCCCATCCAAAACACCATTCAGATTATCCAGAAAATCGTACTCTTTTCAACATTACCCTCAGATGGATCATATGTCGCAACCACACAAATTTTGACCTTTTCAAACTTAAATTTAACCTTTAGACTTCTAGTACTCACACACACAAAATCTACCATAGCTCTCTACCACAATTCCTCATCAGAATTGCAAATCCTTCTATCCCCCTCTCATTCCTTCCCACAGCAACACAAACACATTTCACACCACACCACTCATTTTCACCGTTTCCTTTCATCTTTGTTTCAGTCACAGCGAGCAAATCAAATTTGCCCTTTCTAAATACATCCATCACCTCTCTCCTCATCTCCTCATCTCCTCAACATTTATTCCTCTGACATTTCATATACAGATACGATTCATACATTTTCGCCGAAGGATAGAAGGGCACTTACTGCTCACGAACTTCTCCTAGGCATGCATTAGCGTCCTGGCAAGAGATGGGTGGTAGTGGGCAGCCAACCTAACTACCACCGTCCCTTAGTCGCCTTCTACGACACGCAGGACATACGATGTGGGCAATTTTTTCTCCCTACACGTATGGATATAAGGGATAGGGATGTCTGTAAGATGTTGTCTAGAAGAGGGGTGTGGATATAAGTATGTGTATATGATATGTTGTCTGGAGGATGAGCGTGAATATGAAACGCGATGCAAAACAGAAAGGCGAACTATTAGGCACTGGAATGTCATACATACCATAAGCAAAGTGGGTATATATATATATATATATATATATATATATATATATATATATATATATATATATATATATATATATATATATATATATATATATATATATATATATATATATATAAAATTATTATTATTATTATTATTATTATTATTATTATTATTATTATTATTATTATTATTATTATTATTATTATTATTATTATTATTATTATTATTATTATTATTATTATTATTATTATTATTATTATTATTATATTATTATTATTATTATTATTGAGTTTTAATATTATTCAAAATTCTTAATATTTGTTCAATTAATCGGAAAAATAATCGGCGAAATTTGCCGATGACGATGACGATGACGATTTTAAAAAAATCTTCCCATCACTAATTATATAATATCATATCATATCATATCATATCATATCATATCATATCATATCATATCATATCATATCATATCATATCATATCATATCATATTATATTATATTATATTATATTATATTATATTATATTATATTATATTATATTATATTATATTATATTATATTATATTATATTATATTATATTAAATTATATTATATTATATTATATTATATTATATTATATTATATTATACTATATTATATTATATTATATTATATTATATTATATTATATTATATTATTATATTATATTATATTATATTATATTATATTATATTATATTATATTATATTATATTATATTATATTATATTATATTATATTATATTAATTATATTATATTTATTTTTATTTATATTATGTTTTATTTTTGTTTTTTTGTTTATATCTCCTCTGGTGAAAAAGGCTTGTGGCCTACATGGTAACCACCAGAATTAGCGAGTTCCAATTAGCATTCGATAAAACGTTTTAACGATACAAATAGCATATCTAAAGTCAAAGAAATTGTGGAAAATAGAAGAATGAACTATCTTACAGACAGTTATGAAGTGTACATGTGAGATTGAGCATGACGGTTAAGTATTGGGTCAGAGATTTGGACAAAGAAAGGTTGAGATTAACTGTGTAGATTAACTAAATGTAGATTAAAGGTGTAGATTAACTAGTCGCACAAGTTTCTTATGTGATGAGATTTGAGAGTTCTAATGAATAGTGTCTATGCGAGAGTTCGAAAGAACGGCGTCACGTGTAATAGCGACAGTATAAGTAGCTTGATACGACAATTTAACAGCAAGAAATAGATTGGACATACTCAGGGGTAGCAGAAGTGCTAATAAGGCGAAAAACTTTCGTTTCGACCCTTGTAAAATAAGAAAGGCTGCGTAAGTGGAACCACCATCGATTTGAGAATCATACTACGTACAATGACGCACAACGCCCCAATATTGAACAAGCAACTGAGATAGTGCGTAAAAGTTCTGAAGACGCTTCAGAACACGTAACTTTTAGAAACTCTTTTTGTGAGGGGAACATTGGTATCTTTACAAAAAAGATCATGAGGACGGAAATACCAAAACTAGTAAGGAAAGAAGAATGCTTCAATAGATGTTTTCATAAAAGATGTTATAGTGGCATAAGTACAGGAGTTTAGTTTTTGAGGCATTAAAGACAATCATGATTTTTCTATCCTAATTAGATAAGTGAGAAATATCACAAGTTAGTTCCTCCAAGACAATCCTTAATTATAGCATCGACTATTTGAAGTTGCTTGGGACGTCTTTCAGAGTTAAAGGATAAATGAACAGTAAATATTTCGCCCAAGAATAGACAGATAACGAAGTGACATTGAAAAGTAAATAAAGTTATCGTCTACAACTGTTGCTATGGAACGGAAAGAAAGGAAATAAGAGTAAGGGTTACGAGAGATGCACGGAAACCGAAAGAGGAAATTTTGAGAATCATAGTTTTGACCCAGACTCTATTGAAAGTTTTCGATATGTCTATTGCTACAAGAAAAGATTAACCACAATAGCGAAGTGAAGAGAACCAAGGATCAGAATAGATCACAACTGAACATTCCTTAATACAGCTATACTGGAGAACGGAGATAAGATTAGAAGAATTAAGATATTTTCAAAATTTCTTATTAAGGATAGATTTCAAAACTTTGGGAGGGGGGAGAGTAATAACAAGACGATAGGTAGAGTTGAAAAATATCCTTCTTTTTCGGCACAGTCTGAATGAATGTAAGCTTTCAGTAGGAAGAAAAGGTTGATTTTGACAAGCAGAGGTGGAACAGTTTGCCAAATCAGGATGCAATCTCAGGAACACAAGTTTTGAGAACCGCAAGAGTCACAAATAGGAACAACGTCTTCTCAATATTTATGCCCAGAGAAAACAAAAAAAAATCTTTAGAAGAAATTACAATCTTAGGTATAAGTGAGTTGGAGAATAGGGATTGATGGAGATGGAGGAATAACCCTTTAATCGTCTAAGTTTGAATTAGAGTTGAAGGTTTTATCTAAGACTTCAACTTTTGCAGAAGGTTAAACATCCGATGTACCATCGGAAGGAACTAGAGAAGGAAAAGGAGAAGCAAAGTTGAACGTGATATTTTTTCAAATTTTCACAAGAATCTTGAAAAGGATAAACTAGAAAGATTAGTACATTTTTTTTACTGTGGAAAGAGTTTTTAGTGTTGCGGATAATAAAATTTCATAGTTTTCGTGAAAAAAATATAATTTGAGTGAAAACTTTCTGCATTTTGAAGAAGTCAGAAACATCTGAAGTGTGTGAATATTGTGTGTGTTCTATAGACGCTTCAGAACACGTAACTTTTAGAAATTTGTTTTGTGAGAGGAACATTGGTATCTTTACAAGAAAGATTATAAGGGAAGGAAATACCAAAACTAGTAATAAAAAATAATGATATATATATATATATATATATATATATATATATATATATATATATATATATATATATATATATATATATATATATATATATATATATATAATATATATATATATATATATATATATATATATATATATATATATATATACAAAAAGGAAAGCCCTTGGATTAAAATTTTCTTTTATTTAGTTACACAATATTAGAAAAACACATATTGATTAAAATCAAACTTTCCATAAAACAATTATTAATAGTTACATTGATTGCAAGCTTTCGTCTCCATCGGGGAGACCTCTTCAGGCAAAGGAACAGCGCATCTGAAAACTGCTAACGTAGAAAGACATTTATTGTTGGTTGGTTATTTTTTTCAGAGAGTTTTGGAAGTATCTTGAAGATTTCATATATTCATTTTGCAAATGGTCTATTTTAACCTCACCAGGTTGTTTATTAAAATTGTTCGTATTATAAATATAAAATGATTCCAAAATTTTTCTTGAATTTGTGTTAGTAACGTTTCCAATGTTTTTCATATTGTCAATGATGATATGATGATTAAAGGATCTTCTGTGATATGTAAGAGCTGAATTAATATTGTCATTTCTTAAGTCTATTGAGTGTTGGTACTTTCTTCTTGAAAAATCTATGGTTTCCCCTATATATATCTTTTCACAAGATGTACAAGGTATTTGGTGAAAGGCACTTGTATAGTATTTACATATTAACTTTATAATAATTGGGTCTAAAAAGTATTTTTAGAGCAGTGAGATTAGAAGGGTATGAGAGGTAATATTTTCTAGGTACAATTTTTTTAATTACTATATGTATTTGTGGGAAATGAAGGTGCAGGTAGAAAAGAAGAATTTTTAGTTTTTGGAGGATTGGAACCATAATAACTTTTTTTTGCTTTTTTGTAAGCTTGATTAATAATATGATTGGGATATAACAAAGTGGTAAAAGTTTTATGTAAGTACTTTGTTTCGTATTTCAGTAAAGGTGGGGAGCAAATACGGAATGCACGCAGAAACAGAGAAGAAAGTATACCAATTTTTGTATTGACGGAATGAAAAGAATACCAATGTATGTAATTAATATTTGCCGTCGGTTTTCTGTATATTGAAAAGATGAATACTGCCAACTGACTAATATATCTAAGAATGGTAGGGTATTATTGGAAGGATTTTCTAACGGGAATTGAATGGAAGGGTGTACTGAATTAATGAAATTTAAAACATCTTGTGTATTTGTATTATGTGGAAGTGCTACAAAAATATCGTCTACGTATCTGAGCCATAAACTATTGTTAAGTAAGGGATTGGAAAGGATGTGAAAATGTTCGGTCAACTCCATATAGATATTACTTAAAATTGGAGAGAGGGGCGAACCCATGCTAAGTCCAGATGCTTTTACCACTTTGTTATATCCCAATGATATTATTTAATTTATAAAGAGGATTTTCTTTCCATTGTCTTTTATATTCCTGTTTCGTTTTATATGTTCTTTCTAGTTGTATTTCAATAGTTCTTAAATTGGCTTAATTGTATTTTCACTTTCATTATTATTTCTTTTTATTTATCCTTTTATCTTTTGTCTATATATATATATTATATATATATATATATATATATATATATATATATATATATATATATATATATATATATATATATATATATATATATACATTAATAATATACATATATTTAAGGCCTTATACTATACTATATATATATATATATATATATATATTATATATATATATTATATATATATATATTACATATATAATATATATATATATATATATATATATTATATATATATATATATATATATATATATATATATATATATATATTATATGGTGGTTCATGACGTGGTTGCATGAAAAAATTACTAACTTTTTTTTTTTATGTTGAAAAAGTTAAAAATGCCGTATAATTGACCAAAAATTGCTCTTGTGTGAAGCTCAGATTCTTTCCTTTTTTTTATAAATTTTTTATTAAATTGTATTGATTTTATCTTCCGCTATATTATAGATCCGAGTTATTAATTATTGTCTTAGGTACGAAAATTTTCGTTCCCAATGAAAAAGAAAAAAATAAAATGATAATTACGTTTTATTATTAAAATTATATATATATATATTTGTTACCAAATATATATATATATATTATCTATATATATATAATCACCTATATTATAATATATATATACTATCACTCACTTATCTTACATAACATCCTATATCGACCAAATATCACCTATATATATATATATTATATATATATATATATATATATATATTATATATATATATAATATATATACTATATATAAATTATTTATATAATTATAACTTAAAAAAGGCATAAATATCAGAAAGAGCCAGGAGAAAATTAATCTCGAAAAGTTGACCACTTACAGGAAAAACAATTACAAATTTGAAATCAGCGTATAAAGTCATAATTACCAGTACCAGGTAACAATAAAAATCTCGTAAAAGTAACGATACACTTACGAAAATAAATTACATATTTGGAATCAGCGTGTAAAGCTTATTATCTGCCAAAGTCGTTTTAATGAATTTAAAAACTAACGACGATACCCTAGGGTAGACAGCATAGATCCAGGAGTCCGGGTCTCTCGTCTCTAGGTGGACTGACGGGGGAGACTTCGCCCCCGCTCTGTCCTATCGGCCTCGCAGCCTTCCTAATGGAAATAGATGTTTTCCCTTGAAACTTCATTTTTAGGGGCTGCGAGCCGATGGGGACAGAGGGGTGGTACGAACGACTTTTAACATATAAATAAGTACTTATACGCTGATTCAATATTATAATTGTTTTTCTATAACCGTGTCCGTATTCTTATCGAGTTTCTAATTTATTATTTTTTTTACATTTCACGGTCTAAAATCGCTGATTCCAAATATGTATTTGGTTTTACCTGTAAGTGTCATACTTCAGAGAATATTCTTCTGGCCCGCTTTCTGAATTATGCCTTAAATCAAAAATAATTATACTGGATAAAGTATTAATGAATACGCGAAAATCATCACAATATTTTTTGGTTA
>JABUQX010099703.1:55000-57500 GCA_015478945.1 Trachelipus rathkii
TTTACCAGGATTCCAACAATGTAATTATTTTAACTGTAGGTATTTGTAGTTTTTTGGATATATATATAATTATATATATATATAATAATAATAATATATATATTATATATATATATATATATATATATATATATATATATCTATATTATATATATATATATTATATATATATATCATATATATATATAAATAATAATATAATAATATGTTAATATAGCAATATATTTGACTATGGTGAAGTTCAAAATACATTTAAATGTTGTTTTTTTTTTTATATAGGTATAAATCCAAAAAAGTAAACGGGATATTTATATTCTCTTGTTTAAATTTCTCTTCAAAATTTTCTTTAGGGTAAGATCCCTGTGAATATATATATATATATATATATATATATATATATATATATATATACTATATATATATATATATAATATATATTATATATATATATATATTATATATTATTATATTAATATATTATATATTATATTTATATAATATAATATATATTATATATATAGTATATATATATTATATATATATTATATATTATATATATATATATATATATATATATATTATATATATCATATATATAGTATATATATATATATATATTAGGTGTATTCGTTAATATTGCGAAAAAATTCAGTGCATGATATTCCTTGCATAAATGTAAGATAATATGTGTCAATAAACATTTCCGAAAACGCCTCATTTCCAAGATACAAGGTGATGAAACCTATTTAAACATTTAGTTATAACAATAAAGAGTAAACTAAATTTGGAAAGGTAAATTAACAAATTCATTCAATTTATTAATTATATAATACATACTTACCTGCACAGAAGAAATATACAAAGAAATAGTAACGAACATGGTGCGCTAAGGTTATAACAAAATGTTGAAATAAAGGCACCCAGCTGCAATACAGGCCTCTTTTCTGCGACGCATTGATTGGCGGACACGTTCAAATATACCGTGTGTGCCGAATTGTGTCACAAGATGTGATTATGCGAGCCCTTAATTCTTCGGGACTTTCAACTGTTGCTGTATAAACCACATGTTTTCGGTGACCCACAAGAAGAAATCCATGCATTTTAGGTCTGGAGACGCGGGAGGTTCAAGGTTGTGTACCCCCTGCGACTATCCAGCGGCGTGGATATACAGTGTTCAAATAGTTACGAGCAACTAAACAAAAGAGCTGGAGCGCCGTCGTGCATGAAATACATTTTCAATCTTAATTGTAATGGGACGTCTTCCAGTAGTGTAGGTGTAGGCAAGTCATGTTCAAGAAATTGGCGATAAACGTCTCTAGTAAGCCTCGCTGGTAAAAAGAATGGACCTATCAAATGGTCACCAACAATTCCACCCATACATTCAATGAAAGCTGGTGTTGATGGCGGCTTTTAACTATTGCATGTGGGTTCTCAATCAGCCATATGTGATTGTTGTGGAAGTTCGATTTGGCGTCCTCTGGAAAAATTTGCCTCATCGTTGAACAATATTTCTGCTAAATGGTGAGGATTGTCCTGCAATTTTCTGTTGCATCCATCGACACAAAGCTATTCTTTGCAGGAAAATCTTTTGGTACAAGTGCCTGCACTCTTTGGATGTGATAAGGGTACAGAAGTTGATTTTTCAATACCCTGAAACTGTCGAATATGACTTAGCATGTAGTGTTGAGCAGCAATCTTTCTGGTACTTGTTGTAGGACTGTCCCTCATTCTTTGAGAACCTGTTCTTCGACATCTGGAGTTGATATTGTGCGAGGTCGCCCGTTTCCATGAGTCAAGTTTTTAAAACTTCTGTTTCCTCATAGACGTTGATGGAGACGTGCAAACATAGGTATGATGAGGATTTGACACGATTAGTGGTACATTTTCATAGAGACGCATGGCTGTTAATGAATTACCGTTCTTACGACCGTAAACAAAATGCATATCGCATATTTCATTATTTGTGTAATTCATTTTGAAAATATGAGCAACACTTGAACACAGAACTTGACGCGACACGGACTAGTATATGTATAAATGAAGCGAGATACGGAACTAGTAAATAACGGGTAGGTAATCTTTCCTACGGTATATTTGTGCTTATTATTAAAGGTTGAGATGTGGCACGGGACTGGCAGTAGAATATATCAGATATGTCCCACATAAGTTTCATCACCTTGTATCTTGGAAACGAGGCGTTTTCGGTGAAATGTTTATTGACACATATTATCTTATAATTATGCAATGAATGTCACACTAAATTTTTTCGCAATATTAACGATACACCCTGTATATATGTATAGTATGTTTGTTTGTACATGCATTCCATTTCCATGACTACTGATTATTATAATGATTCACATAGTAGTAGTAGTAGTACTAGTAATAGTTGTAGTAACAAATTTATTAATTTTATTATTATTATTATTATTATTATTATTATTATTATTATTATTATTATTATTATTATTATTATTATTTTATTTATTTTATTAATTAT
>JABUQX010099704.1:12500-20000 GCA_015478945.1 Trachelipus rathkii
AAATTTTCGACCACCCTTTTGGTATTCCATGGGTCAATTGTTTGACCACGGTAAAATTTTTTGTCCTTCCTTAAGGGGCTTAGCCCTATTTTTTTTGAATGTCTTTAACGTTGTTTTGAACCATGATATTTCGGCTTTACCTTGCCATACTAACCGTGGGTTCAATTGACCCCGGTAATTTTTTTGTCTTCCTTAGGGACTTAGCCCGTTTTGATGTCTTTACCCTTGTTTTGACGCATGCTATTCTAGGCCTTTTGACCTACCATATCCATGGGGTCATTTTTGACCCACGCTATCTTGATGGCTTTGATGGTTCCCAATCAACGTAAGAAGTATCTAGTGATTTTCTATTAGTGTTCTATGAGTATTCCATGAGTATTACATGAGTGCCAGGTGAGTGCCAAGTGAGTGGCAATGAGTGCCAAGTGAGGTGCCAAGTGAGTGCCACCTAGTGCCAAGTGAGTGCCACATAGTGCCGAAGTGAGTGCCACATAGTGCCAACTGAGTGCCCTTTTTTTCAAGCCTTTTCTAGAAGCCTCCTCCTGAGCCCCTCGAATGCCCCAAATAAGGGGTGTCTCTATGTAATAGGTATGTAGGAATCGATTGGTGTATATCTACAAATAATTCTAGAGATGCTGTCCCTCTACTATGATTTAGTAATTTTTATAAGCACTTAATAATCACTTACTCTCCAGTAGACTACTTACATTAACCATATATCACTTACACTCAACCCACACACAGGTACCATCTTACACTTACACTCACACACTCGATATTTTGATGCCTCAGCATTAATGCCTCAGTTGATGCCTTCAGCATTAATGCTCAGCATTGATCGCTCAGCATTATGGTCTCAGCAATGGTGATGCCTCACTTTCTGAAGGTCTCAATCTTGGTGCTGCATCTTTGATGACGTCATTTTGATACATCTTATATTTGAGATTCATCTTTGAATGAAATTACCTTTGATGGTCCATCTCTGTCCCACCTCTATAGAACAGAGTATATTAAGTCTCCAAGTTCATAAGCCTGCCACACAGGCGGCAGCAAGCGCCCTCCCGCAAAGGATGGAGCCCCCCGCACCCACAGGTGCGACCCGCCGCGCGATGAAAAATATATATACTATAGGCTTCAATTTTTTTTCATTCTTAAAAATTTTTAAAAATTTCTTTTCACATAAAATATCAGTCATTGATATTTTTCTTTTAGACTTAAACATTTTTTATTAAAAAACATTTTTTCGCGAACCTAAATGTAACTCATTAACAGACTATTATTTTAAGAACACATGTTATATTTATTAACATTATTTTTACTTAATACTTTCTACTTAATACTTTTAATTTTAATTTTTAAATTGTATGTAAGAAGAAAAAAAATTCAGAGTGTCTGATATATAAAAAATTCATTTTTCACTACAATTGTACGAAACTTTTATTAAACACATATACTTTACATACCGTTAACGCAGTAAAGCAGTAAAACAATAGAGGTGTTATTACCTAACACTTAGGGGATTAGGTATGCGTTTGTTTTACTGCTTTAACTGCTTTAACTTTCTGCTTTAACTGCTTTAACTCATGTTTTATCTGCTATTAACTCTTCTGCTTTAACTGCTTTTTACTCATGTTTTAATGCTTTACTCTCTGCTGTTACTTTTTAACTCTCTGCTTTACTGTTTTAACTCTCTGCTTTACTGCTTTAACTCATATATTTATTCAACATTATGTTTTCTTTTATATTTTTTTATTTTGTTTTAATACTTTTTATTTATTATTCTTATTTTTTATTTTGTTTTAATCTTTTTTAATTTTTTAATTTGGTCACTCTAAAAATTAACACAGAGTTTTCGGTTTATATAAACAGTTTTATTTTAATAAAATTGTACGAAATGTTTATTAAAAACATAAACTTTACATATCTTAAAAGCAGTTAAAGCATGTAAACAATTAGAGGTGTTATTACCTAACTCCTAGGGGATTAGTATGCCTTTGTTTTACTTGGCTTATGTCTGCTTTAACTTTCTGCTTTACCTGCTTTTAACTCATGTTTTACTGGGCTTTACTTTCCTGCTTTACTGCTTTAACTTCCTGCTTTACTGCTTTTAACTTTCTGCTTTACTGTTTTTAACTCTCTGCGTTACTGCTTTAACTCATAATATTTATTAAGCATTAATGTTTTCTTTTAATATTTTCTTATTTGTTTTAATACTTTTTCTTTATTATTTCTATTTTTATTTTTGTTTAAAATACTTTTTTTATTTTTAATTTTGTAATGTAGATAAAAACACACAGAGTTTCTGAAATAAAACATTGCTATAGGATAACTTCTGATAATTTATTAAAAACATAGTACTTTACAAACCTTAAAGCAGTAAAAGCAGTAAAACAATAGAGGTGTTATTCCCTTAACACCTAGGGGATTAGTATGCCTTTGTTTTACTGCTCTTACTGCCTTTAACTTTCTGCCTTTAATGCTTAACTCATGTTTTAAACTGGCTTAACTTTCTGTATTTACTGCTTTAACTTTCTGCTTTACTGCTTTACTTTCTGCTTTATTGCTTTAACTTTCTGCTTTACTGTTTTAAATCATATATTTATTAACATTATCCTTTTTATTTTATTTGAATATTTTCTAATTATTTTATTATTATTTTTTATTTTATTTTTGTTATTAATTTTTTATTATTTTATTTTTAATTGATTTTTATTTTTTTAGTATTTATTTATTGACGCGCAGTGTCAAAAATAGTGAAGAAACACACAACCACACAACCACACAACCACACAACCACACAACCACACACACAACACACACACACACATACACCTTAAGCTTTACACACATTCACGTATGACACTTATAAAAAACATTCACTATGACACTTACATTTACCCATAGACCCTTACCATTTACACTTATACACATGGGGGTCACACACCCACACAACACACACAGTCACACACACACACTACACACACACACACGGGCGGGGACGCGCGGGACGCCACCAGCGGGTTCGGGTTCGGCTGCTTTGCGGTGGGCTCATGCTGAGCCTGGTGGTTAGCTTATTGACTAGTGATTAATTATTATCTATTCTGATGTGAAACTTAATAATTTTTCCTCAATGTAAGTAATTTATTATAAATATGATATACAATTTAGTAAAATAAAAACACTTTTAATACAAATCTGATAACTTGTGCACCGCTTAACAGCTAAAATGACTATGATTTTTAAAATGAGTTTTGGGTCTAAAAGATAATAAAACACAACACACACCTGCTCAAATACAAGTTTAAAGAACAAAGTTAATTTTCAAAAGACGATAAAATAATTCTCCACCAATCACATACGAGGTCATATAGAGATAAAGGATTACCCCGACCATCAACAAGTAAGGAACACGATTTCCTTTTTACCTGCTTAAGGATCTTTACCGATCCAGCATGTTTCAGTTGGAAATATATTTTATAAAAATAGGATTATAAATAAGCAATGATTCTTGGTCTTTATAGGGAAATAACCTTTTGACCTGGTTTTTAGATTAAATTAGCCCGTCTAACTAAAGGATTATCCTAAATTTTACAAATTTAGGCCTAATGTAGTTATTTCACCCCATTTTACAGAAAAAGGTCAGTTGAAAATAATAGTTTTGACCTGGCGAATTAGGCTTAAAATCCGCCGCCCGGGTTACAAAATGGAATTATCTAATTTAGACCTAAAGTAGTTTATTTCAACCATTTTATCAGAGAGAGAGCGTTCAGTTTTCTGTATCTGTAAGTTAGAGTGGCGGGTAGTTGTGTTTGTTCTGCGTGATGGAATTGTCAATGTACAAAGATAATAATAATAATAATAAGAAAACCCGAATTATTTAAAAAACTTTTGAAATATTTTTAGTTAAACATCGAGTGAATAATATAAATGTAAGTGAATATTTGTTATTTTAAATAAAAACTAAAAGATTTTAATAAATGTTATGTTAGCAGAGAAGAACTTATTTTTCGTTATTTTTATACTTATTCCATGGCTAAAGATGATGTAAAGCAGTAAGTCAAGCAGAACAAAAACGTGGATAAGCTTGGTGTAGAGGTGTTTGCTGGGCTGACCTTACTTGGATTATTGCTTTAAGGTACGTAAAATATTGTTTTTAATCAAATTTCATAAATTTTAAGTAAGTTTATTTAAAAACTTGAATAGTTTATAAAATTTTATAAACAAAAAAGTATTAACAGTTTAAATAATAAATTCTTTGTTTACAAGATAAAGTTTGATTTATTTATAGCAAGTGTTTTAAGACTTTGAAATATTTTAAGTTTGTATTTGAATGAGTAATATAAATGTACGCTGTTTAAATTAAAACATAAAACTGTTTTAATAAATTTATACGTTTATATGTGTAAAGATGAGTGTGCGTGGTTGTGTGTGTGTGTGTGTGTGTGTGGTGTGTGTGTGTGGTGGTGTGTGTGTGTGTAAATCTGTGTGCGGCAAGTGGTAAGTAAATCTGTGGTGGTGAGTGTAAGTAAACTCTGTGTGGTGTAAGTAAATCTTGTGTCAGTGTAAGTAAATCTGTTGGGTGAGTGTAGTGTAATGTAATGTCCCATGGACAAATGTAAGTATCATAGTGAATGTGTGTATAAGTGTAAGTGTGTGTGTGTGTGTGTGTGTGTTGTGTGTGACCACATGTGTATAAGTGTAAATGTAAGTGTCCATGGGTAAATGTAAGTGTCATAAGTGAATGTGTGTATAATAGTTGTCATAGTGAATGTGTGTAAAAGTGTGTGTGTGTATGTGTGGTGTGTGTGTGTGTGTGTGTGTTGTGTGTGTGTGTGTGTGTGTTGTGGTGTGGTGTGTGTATGTGTGTTCTAAATATTAATAACAATAGGCATGAAGTTAAAATAACCTAATATAATAAAATAATAAAAATAAATATAAAATAATAATAAAATCAATAAATAATAATAAATAATAAAAAGTATTAAAACCAAATAAAAAACATTAATGTTAATAATATATGAGTTAAAACAGTAAAGGAGAAAGTTAAAGCAGTAAAACAGAAAAATTAAGCAGTAAAGCAAGAAAGTTAAAGCAGTAAAGAAATAAGTTAAAGCAGTAAACATGAGGATTTAAAGCAGTAAAGCAGAAAGTTTTAAAGCGAGTAAAGCAGTAAAAAGGCATACTAATCCCCTAGGTGTTAGGAAATAACACCTCTATTGTTTTTACTGCTTTACTTGCTTTTAGGGTCTGTAAAATACATGTTTTTAATAAAATTTCGTACAATTTTAATTAAAATAAAATGTTTATATTGCCGAAACTCTGTGTGTTTTTATCTTAACAATTACAGAATTAAAATAAAAAAGTATTAAAAACAAAAATAAAAATAGAAATAATAAATAAAAAGTATTAAAACAAATAAAAAATATAAAGAAAACATAATGTTAATTAAATATATGAGTTAAAGCAGTAAACATATGAGTTAAAAGCAGTAAAGCAGAAGTGAGTTTAAGCAGTAAAACATGAGTTAAGCAGTAAAGCAGAAAGTTAAAGCAGTAAAACATGAGTTAAAGCGGTAAAGCAGAATGTTAAAGCAGTAAAGCAGTAAAACAAAGGATACTAATCCCTAGGTGTTAGGTAATAACACCTCTTTTGTTTTACTGCTTTACTCTCTTTAAGGTATTGTAAAAGTATATGTTTTTTTAATAAAATTTCGTACAATTTTATTAAAATAAAATGTTTATATAACCGAAACTCTGTGTGTTTTATTCTTACATTACAAATTAAACAATAAAAAGTATTAAAACAAAAATAAAAATAGAATAAATAAATAAAAAGTTATTAAACAAAATAAAAATATAAAGAAAACATAATGTTAATAAATATATGAGTTAAAAGCAGTAAAGCAGAGAGTTAAAAAAGTAAAAAGAAGAGAGTTAAAACAGTAAAGGCAGAGAGTTAAAGCAGTAAAAACATGAGTTAAAGCAGTTAAAGAAGTAAAGCAGTAAAACATGAGTTAAAGCAGTAAAGCCGAAAGTTAAGCAGTAAAGCAGTTAAAACAAAAGGTATACTAATCTCGCCTAGGTGTTAAGGTAATAACACTCTATTGTTTTTACGCTTTACTGCTTTAAGTATGTAAAAGTATATGTTTTAATAAAATTTCGTACATTGTAGTAAAAATGAATGTTTTATATATCAGAACTCTGAATTTTTTTCTTCTTACATACAATTTTTAAAAACCTTTTATAAATTAAAAGTATTAAAGTAGAAAGTATTAAGTAAAAATAAATGTTAATAATTAAATAATGTTAATAAATAGGTCTGTAATGAGTTATACAGTTTTAGGTTCGCGAAATGTTTTTAATAAAAATGTTTAAGTATGAAATAAAAAATGAATGACTCATAGCTCATATTTGAAACGAATTCTTTTGAATGTTTAAGTATGAATAAAAATGACTGACTTATAGTATATATATTTTTCAATTCGCGCGGCGGGTTCTGCACGCATGTGGGTGCGGCGGCCTCCTATCCTTTGCGGGGAGGGGGCTGCTGCGCCCTGGTGGGCAAGCTTACTGAACTTGGGAAGACTTAATATTTACATGCTGTTCTAATGCATGTTGGGAAAGAGATGAGCCATCAAAGGTGATTTCATTCAAAGATGAATCATCATATAAGAATGGTATCGCAAGGAAGAGATTGACGTCATCAAAAGATGAGTCACCAAAGATGAACCTTCAAAGTAAGAGTTGAGGCATCAATGCTGAGACATTAATGCTGGGCATCAATGCTGATGCATTAATGCTGAGGCATCAATGCTGAGGCCCATCAAAGTTGAGGCATCAAATATCGAGTGTGTGAGTGTCAGTGTAGAGTGTACTGTGGCTGTGGGTGTGAGTGTCAAAGTGTAATATGGTTTTAATGTATGTCTATTGGAAGAGTGTAAGAGAAATTGATATAGTGTTATAAAATCTAACTCATAGTAGGACATGTCTAGCAGATTTGTAATATATCCACCCAATCGATTCGCTCATACCTTTTAAACATAGGGGTACGACAACCCTATTTGGGGCCATTTCGGGGATCAGGGGAGGTTAGAAAGGCTTGAAAAAATGCACTTCAGTTTGGCACTAGTGTGGCACTTCACTTGGCACTATGTTGGCACTCATCTTGGCACTATGTGGCACTTCACTTGGCACGTCATGGCACCATGTGGCACTCACTTGGCACTCACCTGCCACTCATCTAAATACTCATGAGAATAGTCATAGAACACTAATAGAAACATCACTAGAATAACTTCTTACGGTGATTGGGAATCATCAAAGCCATCAAGTTAGTACCGTGGGCAAAAAATGACCATGGTATATGGTAAGGTCAAAGCCGAAATATCAAGGTCAAACAAGGTAAAGACATCAAAAACGGGCTAAAGTCCCGCTAAAGGAAGGAACATAAAATTACCAGTGGGTCAAAATTGACCCATGGTATGTGGCAAGGTCAAAAGCG
>JABUQX010099704.1:37500-41649 GCA_015478945.1 Trachelipus rathkii
TAATAATAATAATAATAATAATAATAAGTATATATATATATAATAATATGAAATAATAATAATAATAATAATAATAATATGTATATATATAATATATATAACAACAATAATATGTCATAATAATAATAATAATATAATAATAATAATATAATATCAACAACAATAATATAAATTTTTATTTTTTGAGTTTATGTACAAGGAAGCGGCCTCACTGGGTTGAATAATCAACTCCATGGATGGGTCCTGGCCCATACATATTATAAATGTCAAAAAAGAAAAAAAAATACCATTTCAGATAAGATATGGAATAACTTTTTGAAGGTGTTATGGACCATAAAGTAGGAAAATAACGACGACATATGGGGTTAAGTTGTAAACAATTAATAAAGATATGGTGAGCTGATTGCGGGGTATGGCGACGGCAATAATTTGCGCTCAAATGGGAGAAGATCCGTGGCATCGCGGTAACAATGAGTGATATTGGTGTGGCCAATGCGATGCGGAGCCGTTGCAAGTATCCTCGATGCAAGCGCTTTCGTTGAAGAGAAGACCACGTTACTAATGTTCGGCTTTATATTTCTAGGTTTCGCCCCTCGGTGATCACTCGCTCAGCATTTCTGCCAGTAAGACCGAAAGTCTTGTCGGAGAGAAGGATAATAATAAGTTGATGGGAGGCGATCATGTCGAGTGATATCCTGGAGGTAGATAGAACAGTTCCGGAAAGAGGAAGAGCCATTCTGGCCTCTCTATCAGCTATTTCGTTGCCAGTTACCTCTACGTGAGAGGGGATTCAACATAGTGTAATTTGTTTCTTGTGAAAGTGGAACAGCCGAAGAAATTGTTGTAGGGAAAGCGGATATCAATGTGTTTAGAATAGAAGACTCCAGCAAGTGCCTGGAGAATGAGGAGATCTGAATAATCTCAATAGGCGGTCGTGGTTGGGAATATATAATTCAAGAGAGGGTGATATTATCTCTAGCGTGTGTGCAATAAAAATTGAAGCATGATGGTGGGGGGATATGGGAAAGGTTGTGGTCAGGAAAGACAGCAGATACACCTACACTGTCCTGTAAGGAGGATTCTGAGGAATCTCTCGTAGGATCGGTTTCAGAGTAGAAAGTATTGGGGTTTGAAAGAGGAGATACTTGTGCCTTGTGCACATGATGTATTTCTTTCGAAGTGAGAGTGACATCACATCGGATTCAATTTCAAAGCTCACCCGTAAGGCTCAGTGATGCGGATGGCCTCTGTTTTGGATGGGATCCAACAAGTGTAGTACAGTGCTGGGGAGGCTTCTGACCCATATACTATAGCGCCATAGTCCAACTTTGTTTGGATTAGGGTTATATGGAGACGCAAATGGGTACTTGCTATCATCATCCCAAGATTTTGATGCGATATGACGTAATAGGTCAAGCACACGATGACAAGTCGTTTTCAGGAGTTTAACCTTTGTTAGGTGGATATCTAGAGGCCTAGAAATTTGACTTGTGAAGTTACTGGAATGGGTGAACCATATAATGTTAGGTTGGCGGGAGGAAGGTGGCAGGTTCTTCTTCAACTATCTTTTCTCTTAAATAGTATTGCTAAGGTTTTGGTGAGTAAGAAATGGAAGCCATTGGAGTCACCCCATTGTGAAATATTCTCAATATCTAATTGAATTTGCCGTTCAAAAAATAGCAGCCTGGTACCGGCAATGTATAGCGCCAAGTCATCAATATAGAGAGAAAAATTAATTACCGCTCGAATCTCATTGAATCCGCGAGCAAACAACCTTACCTTAGACCTTTGCCCTGCGGAACACTTCATCAAGTAAAGTGGCAATTCGACAAATAGCGTCAGACATCCTTTAGCTGGATCTGTTTAACAGAAGGCATTTAATAAAGAGAGGGATCTGTCCTCGGAAACCGAGTGAGTGGAGTTTAAGCAGAACCCCAGTCCTCCACGTTGTATCATAAGCTTTTGTAAGATCAATAAAGACACCAAGAACCATCCCACCAGTTGAGAAGGCTTCCCGGTTGTCATGGTCCAGTTTTAACAAGGGATCAGTGGTCGCACAATTTTTGTGGAAACCAAACTGGAAATTTGAAAAAGCCTGGCCACTCTCCAGAACAGGGAGAAAGCTGCCTGAAACTACTTCCTACATTATTTTGCAAGTTTGACAGGTCAGCTAAATTGGTCTTTAGTTGTCCGCCAACTTAAGATATATTCCCAGGTTTGTGAATAAGGATTACAAAAGCTCTAGTTCAAACAAATGAAAAAAAGGATCCTATCCAGATTCTGTTATACGGATCCATCAAGAACAATGATGCAAAAGGGTGAATATGATGGACATGAAAATACAGAAATCATGTCTGGGCCAAAAGACACCGTCTTTAATTGTTTTCATAGTCTGTTTGTTACTCTGCAAGTGTGAACAGTTAGTGGGTATGATCTTTCCCTTCTTAATTTAGAAAAAGTCACCCAATGGCGGTGAAGTGTTAATTTTCAGTTTTGGAAAGCTTCAGGATAGCGGGAAGAGCTCGAGTGACTAGCAAAACTATAATTTAATGCATTTGCAACAGCTGCTGGAACAGAAATCATATCAGTTATATCAGAAACATGACGGAGGACTGTGGGTGAAGAGTTGTTGGAGCTGAGAGATATTTTCTGTGCAACTTTCCACACTGAAGAACTATACCCTCCATAAACGCTTTGTTGCAAAATTTCCAAATCCATTCAATCACCATCTAGGCTCCATTCTTGATCAAACTACCAGTAATTCCATCTATACCTGCAGACTTACCATTTTTCAACTTTCTCACTGTACCCATTACCTCCTCCATACTAATTACCTCATCCTCAAAATACGAATTTCTTCTTGAACTATCAAATACACACACACATTCACTATCACCTCTTCATTACTAACAATGTTATCCAAATTTTCGAAGTGTTCCCTCCACACTTCCCTCACATCCATTTCATCAGTTACGAAGGCACCGTTCCTATTCATAATTCTAAGCATAATTCTCTTTATTCTCATTCTTAACCTTTCGAGCTTCGTTCCAGAAGAGCTTCCTATTCCCTTGTAAGTCCCAATTCATGATCCTTATAAAATGATCATTTACCTCAATTTTCCTCCTACTTATACATATTTAGTCTTCCTTTTTTCCTCCTTATATAACTCCAGACACTTTTCTTTTGATACCAAATCATTTGCTTTTAGCACATTCAACCACACCTCTTTTTTACTTTATCCACTTTCATCACCTTTTAATTCCACCACATACCGTTGACATTCTTACTTCCTACTTTAGCACAACCACACACATCTCTTGCACTAATAACAAAGGCTTCCTTCAATTGCGTCCAGTTTTGTTCAATTTCATCTTCTTCACATTCAACTGATTTATTTGAAAGCTCACTTGAATACTTTTACTTATTATTTTGTTTATTTAACTTCTCGTTCTTATTTCTTCCCACTTTCTTCCTTATCTCTTTCCTCTCCATCCAATCCCCCACTAACTTAATCTTATGTAAACAACATAATGATCCCATTAATCCATTCCTAAACCCTCATTGATTCTTTGTATCACCTTGCTTTAACATCTTCCTCTTCACCAACACCAAATCAGTCATACTTTTCACTTCAGTACCATCTCGACTTACACAAATACTTGAAGAAAGCATAACTTTCACATATACACTCTCATCATAGAGTCAACCACCTTACCTACCATTCTCATCATTTCTCTCTCTCATTTGTAAATACTATGTATGTAATATAATATATAATATATATATATAATATAATATAATAATATATATATATATATATATATATATATATATGTAATATATATATATATATATACTTCTTCTTCTTCTTTTATATATATATATAAATTATATAATATATATATATATATATATAATAATATATATAATAATAATAATAATAATATAATAATATAATATGTATATATATAACATATGTAATATATATATATATATATAAATAATATAATATGTATATATATATATATATATATAATATATATATAACATATAATATATATATGGATACTAATAATAACATAATATTAATATATATATATATATATGTATATATATATATCATATATATATATAATATATATATGTATA
>JABUQX010099705.1:2500-5000 GCA_015478945.1 Trachelipus rathkii
TCACATCGCATTTGTGAGATTACAGGGCACCTAATCTGCGAAGACTGGCCATTATATTTATTTTTTATATATATAATATATATATATATATATATATATATATATATATATATATATATATATATATATATATATATATATATATATATATATATATATATTAATATAATATACACCGTCGGCGGGGTGCGTGGGGCCACTTTAAGGTATAACTTCGTCTCCTCACTTCCCCTAAATGGCACGATTTGATTTTTTATTTTTGTTGAAAATGCAGGCCCATAGTAGGTAATACGCACACAAAAAAATATAATTACTTCTACATAGATCATAATTTTATTAAAGTTTAAATAAAGCCATTTAGACTCACCTAAAGGGGTGGAATCGGACCACCATTTGGGGTGAATTGGTCCTCTTTTAAATTTCCTCTTTTATGGTATAGTTCAATTTTATATTTTTAATTTACTTAATTATAATTTTTATTATATTAAAATTAGTAATTAAGTAATTAAAATTGTCAATAATGATAAATAATAAGAATAGAAATGTGGTGGCCCAATTCACCCCATCATCAATTTTTACAGCTTTTTGAATCATATTTTCATATATAAATTTCATTTTTTATTTTAATTTTTAAGTAATATAAGAACTGATTTATTTTATATTTAAATTGGACATACGTAATAAAAAATGATCAAAAATAATAGCTAACATAAAAGTAAGAAACCAATGGGGCCCAATTCACCACATCACAATTTTTATGGGGGGTGAATCGGCCAAGTTAGGCCAGCGATTTAACACTATAAACTGTTTGGGAACAAATTTTACTTTAGCCAGTTTAAAGCTAACATACTCAAATGTAAACTGAAAAAAAAAATTAAAATCTCTCCATAGCTTTTCATTTTTATAACAAGTTAAAAAGAAAAAAACTCAAACACCCCCCACCCCTTTTTTCAAAAGTGAAATTCTATTTAAGAACATTTTATAAATATTATATTTTTTAAAAATATAAAAACTCTCTAGAATTAAAGAAAATCTAAATAAAACTTGTAGTACTACCGCGTGGCTATTTAATGAGCAAAAAAATTTTTTTTTTTTTTTATTATTTTCAGTCACCCCCCCCGACGCTATAATAAAAGACTGCCGATATCCACGGATATCAGTAATCGATGTTGCCTATCGAGCCTCTTTGCTGGATCACGCCGCCGACTAATTCACTATCCGGCGCAATCCCCTAATTTTATTAAGAATAATACTAAAGAAAATTTCTTCTGTTTAAAGAAATACATTCAAGATGCTAAAAAAGCATGAAAATCTTTTATTATTTAAATAATAAAAGATTTTGATGCTTTTTCAAGTATCCTGAATGTATTTCTTTAAACAGAAGAAATTTTCTTTAGTATTATTTTTGAATAAAATTAGGGATGGGCCGGATAGTGAATTAGCGGATAGCCGGATACCGGATATCCGGCTGGAAGTTGAAATCGAATACCGGATATCCGGTCGGATATCCGGCAGTCTGTTATATAGCGTCGGGCGGGGTGACTGGCAAAATAAAAATAAAAAAAAATTTTTTTTTTTGCTCATTAATAGCACGCGTTAGTGACTTAACAAAGTTTTATTTAGATTTTCTTTAATTCTAAAGAGTTTTTATATTTTTAAAAAATATAATATATTAGGGTATAAAATGTCCTTGAATAGAATTTCACTTTTGAAAAATGTGAGTTTTTTTAACTTTGTTATAAAATGAAAAGCTATGGACCCAGATTTTAATTTTTTTTCAGTGTATTACAGTTTGAGTATGTTTAGTTTTAAACTGGCCAAAGTAAAAATTTTGCTTCCCAAACAGTTGCATAGGTTAAATCGCTTGGCCGTAAGACTTTGGCCCGATTCCACCCCAGAAAAATTGATTTATTGTGGTGAATTGGCCAAAATTGTTATTCTATTTTATGTAGCCTAATTTATTAGACATTGTATTACGTATAGCTAATTTAAATATAATAAACAGTTATACTTATATAAGTAAAAATTAAATAAAAAATGAATTTATATGGAAAATATGAATTCAAAAAGTTGTCAAGATTGTTAGAAAATTTGGGTAAAGATGGGCGTAACATTTTTTATTCTCATTTTAAGTCATGGTGATTGAAATTTTAATTACTTAATACTAATTTTAATATAATAAATAATTATTATATTAAGTGAAAATTAAAATATAAAATTGAATATATACATAAAAGAGGAATTTAAAAAGATGGCCCAATTCACCCCACAATGGTGGTCCGAATTCACCCCTTAAGGTGAGTCTAAATGCTTTATTTAAACTTTAATAAAATTATATTATTAGAATTACATATTATTTATTTTGTGTGCGTATGACCTATGATTTCAGAAAACCAATTCAAAAAGTGCATTAGGGAAGTGGGAGACGAAGTTATACCTAAAGTGGCCCACGTCACCCCGTACGTATTATTATATATATATATATATAATATAATATATA
>JABUQX010099706.1:0-30757 GCA_015478945.1 Trachelipus rathkii
GTTGTACTTCGTTCATTTCGGAATTCAGGTGTTTAACCGTTTTCACGCATTTATGTTGAAACGCTTTCGCGTTTTCGTGCGCCACTTCAATGGAATTGTCATTGGATATTACTCTAATTTCGAAGAACTTGTTCAACTAATAAACATACGTACACCAAAGTTATATGTTTGCAGGAACCTCGACTATGTCATCGTGACTTCCTTCAACATCCGAATATAAATCGCCGTTAACTTCTATGAAAGAAGTGACCATTTAATGATAGGGGAGAACGGGAATACTCGTTCACAAATCTGTCCCTCTCCAGTCCCTCTTCAAACCAAACTTCATGCAGTAGCGGCAAGAATTCACTTATCCATCGACCTTACTATATGTTCAATCTACTTGGCTCCGAGTAGTGGAGTTTACTAAGGTCGACTTAGCTTATCTTTTTAAACAGCTCCCTGCTCCGGTTGTTATACTAGAGTGACTTCAACCTCCGCCACCTTATAAGGGTGACTCTGTCCCACTCATCTAAGATCTTAATGAATCTCCTAACTTACCACCACCAGGATGCCTTAACACAGGACTCCAACCTATGAACGATTTAGATACACACACTTCTTCTTGTATCGACATTTCCTTTTGCTCCCATTCTCTTATGGATCGTTTTTACCCTGGTCCCGCTTTGATTATTTATTCGGCAGCGATCATTACCCAATAGCATTAAACAAGCTTGTTCCAAGCCCAATGCAAAACCCAACTCCAGCTGATGATCGAGCGGAGTGGGCTCCTTTTTATCAGGCGACAGCCATCCCTCTTTCTCCTTTTAATAAACGATTTCCGACTGTTGATGATGCCTTTCGCTTCTTCCAGAAAGTAGTCATCTCGGCAGCGGAACACATTCACGGTCTTCCCTCCAGACAGGCGGTCAACCCAACCCCTTGGTGATTACAAAAAAAAGAAATTGCGCCTAAACCAACCGAGAGAAGAAAGAAAGAAACTCTACGGAAGCAAATACAAAAAAAAAGGCCCGTACTACCCCAAAACATGATTATTTTAAAGCTGCAGCGAGATCTAGACGAGTTAATCACGTCAAACGTAAACAATATTTTCGAACACATATCGACTATTAACTCCACAGCTCCCTTCCCTTGGTGTGGTTGCAGAAAGGAAATATCTCGTCGCTCCAACAACAACTCATCCACAGTCCTCCGTTATGGGCCCTGAAGTAACTGATACGAATTTCAGCTCTCCGGCGGTGAGTGGCGGATCACGTTAGGTCCATAGCTTTGCATTCGAGTTCCGCTACACTGAAACCTTTCAAAAACTGAGAACTGACACAGCCGCGGGACTTTTCAACAGCGAAAGGAGAAGATCATACCTGACCGTCTTACGCACAGGTATCAAACTGCATTAGCCAAATGGCAAAGACGGTGCCTTGGTCGAACACTGCTTGTGCTCAGTATATCCATCTTCGGCGTCAGCATTTTTGCTGGATTTACCATAACAGAATCTGGATTCAGATAACTGCTTTTTATCTTATTTTGAACTACAGCTTTTGTAATTCCTATCCCCAAACCTGGAAAAAATCCGAAGTTGGCAGACTTCCCAAGACCCAATTTCGCTGACCTGTCCTCCTGTAAATTAATGGAGAAAATGGTTTCTGGCCGCTTACTCCCTGTTATGGAGAGCCGTCAAGCTTTCTCAAGACAGAGGAGAGGAAGAAGGGACTTTCTCAAACAATTTGGTTCCCGCAAAAATCCGCTCGACTACCGGACCCCTTGGAAAAACTAGACCATGACATCCGAGAAAGCCTTCTCAACGCTGGTGGGATGGTTCCAATTGTCTTTTGTTCAGGCTGCCCAGCGGAACTTGCAGTTCACGTGTTTCTGAGCTTTCCATTCGCTTAGTTTCCGCAGGACAACTCCCTCTTTTTATCAAATGCCTTTTATCACACAGATCATTCAGGTTCGGTGCTCTTCTATTCTATCCCACGCCCTTTCAAGAGACCAGTGTTTAAGTGTACTTCCTACTATTTGCTCTTAGTTTAATGATATTGTTACCTCTATTCTAGCTGACTGTAATTTCTCTCATATGTCGATGACGGCATTGCCATGACCGATTGCCAGGCTGCCCCTTCTCGGCAGCTTGGCTTTTCAACTAGCTAATGAAAATATTTCCAGTGGGCTAGCTCCCGCGGCTTCCATTTTTCTCCACAAAACCCCTCAGCAGTGCTTTTAGAAAAAGGAATCGAAAAGAACTTACTTACACCTTCTTCCAGCGAACCTAACGTTATATGGTTCGCCCATTCGTGCCTTCACAGGTCAAATTTCTAGGGCTCCATCCTAGATGACCATAACATATGCACCGCATGTAAACACCTAAAAAATAACTTACAGCTCTTCACCCTTGACTGTTACGTCATCGCCTCAAAATCTTGGGGTGCTGATCACGCAAAATCCCTTTTTACGTCTTTGGCCCAGCTAATCCGATCGAAACTGAAACATTGCAATATGGTCAGGCCTCCACAACACTACTACACACCTGTTAGATCCATCCAAAACGAAGCGATCGTATCTCCACTGGAGCTTTCCGACCCTCCAGGTGAGCCTTGAAGTTGAATCAATGTGATGCCACTCTCTCTTCGAAGAATACATCATGTGTACAAGTTATCTTCGATTTTTAAAACCCCAATACCGTCTGCTCTGACACCGATTCTGGGAGGTACATCAGAATCCTAATTATTGGCCATTTGCAAAGAGACCCGGTTCTTAACATCTTTAATTTCCTCCAACATCCCTTTCCAAAGGTGTTGCCTTTCTCTCTCTTTGACGAAGGAATTTTTGTGGCTGACCTCCCTCTCTCACACTACCATTTGCTTGGCTCTGACATCTCTCTCCAAATCTATTACCATCACTGCTGTGTTAAAAGCATCATTTTTGTCTCACGCCGCAGTTCACGATGAATTTACTCCAGTGTTTACTGACGGCTCTATAATAGGGGACAGTATTGGGCGCTTCTGCTGTTTTTCCTGACCGCAACCTCTCCCCCTTATGCTTCAATTTTTGCAGAGTTAACGGCTATAATGATTGCCTTTCTCGAATTCATAATCCTTAACCAAGATCACTCATATGTCGTTTATTCGGAATTCGCTTAGCGCGGTGCAAGCGCAGCTTCCTGTCACAAATGCAGTAATAGTATCTGCTATTTTAGCTCAATTTCTTCGACTTCTCACTTTCCCGTAAACAGATGACTTTATGTTGGACTCCCCTCTCTCGTAGCCAGGGTAACAGGCAATGAAATCGCTGACAGAGGCCAAAATGGCCGCCTCCTCTTCTCGGAGTTGTTCCAGGTACCTCCCGGATGCTCCATTCGACAAGGCCGCTTCCCATCAACTGATTATTATTATCCTGCTCTCCGACGGGGCTTTCGATCTTGTTGGCAAGAGTGCTGGACCAGAGTGATCGGCGGGAAAAACTCCAGAAACATAAAAATGAACATCGGTGAAATTGGTCTTCCTCCTGAACCCGAAAGCGCTTACATGAGGTGATACTTGCACCTCCGTATTGGCCACACTAATATCACTCACAGTCACTATATGTCACGAGACCCTCACTCCCATTTGCAAATTTTGCGTAACCACCTCGCAATCTGTTCATCATATCTTCATTGATTGTTCCATCTGGACCCTATTCGCTGTCGTTATTTTCCTACTTTGTGGTCCATAGACCCTTCTAAAAGGTTATCCCATATCTTATATGAATCTTCCCACTTTAGCAGTAACACTATTTTCTTGTATCTTCAAGAAGTGAATATTCTTTATAGCATTTGATTTTGTTATGTAATCTTAAGACTATTAACAATGCAAGGATAAAATTTTATTTAGTTTTTATTTATTTTACATTTGACCTTGTGACTGAATATTCATTTTTCATAATCAAATCTTTTTCTTTGACATTTTGAAACATGCTGTATGACGGTGCCCTCCCATGGTGCTGATTTTTCCGGCAATTGTGGCCGCTTTTCATTGTATGAACGTGGGTAGGTCTACATAAATAACAACAACAATTCACCGATATATATATATATATATATATATATATATATACATATATATATATACAGTATATATATATATATATATATATATATATATATATATATATATATATATATATATATATATATATATTTGCCGAATTATTTTTTTTTGAAAATAGGAATAAAAATCTATTTTTTTCCTAGCCTATTATAATTTTCTTTCCGACGTCCAAAAAATTCATATAAATAAAGCATTCTCCCCCCCATCCCGACTTGTAATTTTCTTATTGGTCGACCGCGTCGTACGAGCTTTCAATCCCCCCCTACTTGCTTCTCCTTGCTGATAACACTTCCCGTGTTTCCATTCGCCCCAATTTTTTTTCTTTCTAATCCTAGTGCTTCTTCTTTGTTTTGTTCGTCGATCCTTATATTTTTTTTTACGAATTTTATTTACATATTCCTGATAATTAAAAACTTTTCTAAAGTTTTATTCAGGAAAATTCTGCAACGGAAATTTAAATCATTTCGCGCCCGTAAGGCTTTAGCATCACTTTAAGGGAGTATCATCTCTTTCCCCCCCCCTTTCCTGCTCTCCAAGCCAGCTATTTGCCTCGCCAGGATTTATTATTCTGATTTCGTGAGTCCTATAGCATGTGCAAATTTCGAGCCCCTTATGGTGAATATTTTTCAGCTGGTGAGTCTAATTTTTTTTATATATATATATATTATTATTATAGTCCATATTATTATTAAACTTCTCAGCAAATACTTCTAGGGACCGCTATGCTAAAATTTTAATACCACCTTCTTGGTTGGTGTTTTAACTCAGGCCCGCGTGTTTTTTTTTGTGAAGCAGGCCTAAGGCTCACACTTATAAATAGTTTTCTTTGAGCAATTACCGAAATGTTTATGTGTTCTGAGAAGCATTATTATTATTATTAATATTATTATTATTATATTTTTTTCTATCGCGAGTGAAAAAGAGAGAGGCTGTATCTTTAGATTATTATTGTATTTTTATAACGCGAGTGAAAAGAGGCTGTATCTTTTATATTATTATTATTATTATTATTATTATTATTTCTTCATAGTAACGCAGTGAAAAAGAGTTATTATTATTTTTTTTATTATTATTATTATTATTATTATTATTTTTTTCATAACGCGAGTGAAAAGAGAGAGGCTGTATCTTTATATTATTATTATTATTATTTTTATAACGCGAGTGAAAAGAGAGAGGCTGTATCTTTATATTATTATTATTATTATTATTATTATTTTTTTTTCATAACGCGAGTGAAAAGAGAGAGGCTGTATCTTTATATTATTATTATTATTATTATTATTATTATTATTTTTATTATTAATTTGTATTGTATTATCATTATTATTATATTTATATATTATTTTTGTTTTGTACGTTCCCAAATAAACTTAAAACATTTATTTGGTAGCGATTTTCGGAGGAAGTCGCAGGCCTTACATACAGGAAATTTTAATTTTTAGGCCTGATAAGGTATTTTTAAATATTGTATTTTCTATAAGTTTCAGGAGGTTTCTAACAAATTTTTGTTCATATATTTTCTATAAGTTTCAGGAGGTTACCATTATAAAGTTTGAATGTGTATTATGAAATCATTTTATGTTTTTGGTTAAAATCTTTTTCTTTGTAAGAGTTTTATAACTTTTTAGTTAGATATTATTTTGTTTTGTACGTTCCCAAATAACTTAAAACATTTATTTGGTAGCGATTTTCGGAGGAAGTCGCAGGCCTTACATACAGGAAATTTTAATTTTTAGGCCTGATAAGGTAATTTTAAATATTGTATTTTCTATAAGTTTCAGGAAGTTACTAACAAATTTTGTTCATATATTTTCTATAAGTTTCAGGAGGTTACCATTATAAAGTTTGAATGTGTATTATGAAATCATTTTATGTTTTTGGTTAAAATCTTTTTCTTTGTAAGAGTTTTATAACTTTTTAGTTAGATATTATTTTTGTTTTGTACGTTCCCAAATAAACTTAAAACATAGCGATTTTCGGAGGAAGTCGCAGGCCTTACATACAGGAAATTTTAATTTTTAGGCCTGATAAGGTAATTTTAAATATTGTATTTTCTATAAGTTTCAGGAGGTTACTAACAAATTTTGTTCATATATTTTCTATAAGTTTCAGGAGGTTACCATTATAAAGTTTGAATGTGTATTAATCATTTTATGTTTTTGGTTAAAATCTTTTTCTTTGTAAGAGTTTTATAACTTTTTATTTTTAATACATTTTTTTCTCCGAGTTTTGAGAGATACATTATTTAAGTTGTACTTATATATTTTTTTTTTTTGAATACATTTTAATATGTTTTCCCTCCGAGTTTGAGGGAGGTACTATGTAAGTTCTTTATACATTTTTAAGGTTTTCCTCATCGTATATGAGAGAGTGGTATGTACACTATTAAGTTAGAATTTGGTTTGTGTTACATAGGAGGGTGAAATTGGTATATCCTCCTTGTAAGAAAATGGTCATTATACGGTATGATATGTAATGCAGTTTTATGTACTTAATTATTACCAACGTTTTACAGGGCAGTTATTTTTTTTGTCCTCGATTTCTATGTACTTTATTATTAACAACGTTTTACCGGACAGGTATTCTTGGTCCTCGATTTTTATGTAATTTATTTTAACAACGTTTTACAGGGCAGTTATTTTTGGTCCTCGATTTTTATGTATTTTATTTTAACAGCGTTTTTTATGAAACTTTCCATTTTTACTTGTACCATTGAATCTTACCCTCTATTTATGAATCACGTATATGTATTTCCCTATTTGTAATTTATTTTGATGTTTCATCAAAGTTGTGTATTATATTGTTAACACCACTTTTGCATACATGCCTATTTAGCTTTTTATAATAATCCAGGTGGAAAATTTACTTGTGTAAATTTTATATTAATCTTCTTTATACTTTTTTTATATTTCATGTTTGAATGTATTTTTTTTGTTTTTATTGATTCCACTCTTTTGTATATTTTTAGGCAATCGAGATTGAGGTTTGAAAATAAAAATTTATTGGAAAAAGCTTGTTGTTCGTTGCAATCCTACCATAAGGCATCCTTGTTTGAAATCCCAGAAAAGTAGATTTGGGAGATATATATATATAAATATATATATATATATATATATATATATATACACAGGGTTATATACTATATCTGTATATATATATATATATATATATATATATATATATATATATAATATATATATAAAGAACCTGCAAATGCTATAAATATAAACAGATATATATATATATATATACGCAGTGTTTAAAGAATGGGCCGACAAAACTTTGGTCAAGGGGGTACTCCACCTGAGAAATGAGCGCCCCAATGTCTCTATATATACACACATATGGTCGGAAACGCACCGTTTCCGAGATATAACGACATACAAATGGTACCAGAAACCATGGATGTGTAACACGCCAAGTTTACATTGGTACCTATCGGATTTGTAATACACATAGTGAGATACAATGTGTATGAGATACCTAATTGATATAACTTCCGTCGATCGAAAACCGCACATGTTTCCTAATAAAAGCAGCATAGTTGCCATAAAAGGTACCAAATCTTAATAATAAAATTAATAATATTAACAATAACAATAATACTAATAATAGTATTATGAATAATAATAATAATAATAATAATAATAATAATAATAATAATAATAATAATAATAATATGAATAATATATAAATAATAATAATATAAATAATGATAATAATAATAATAATACCAATAATATTTTGAATAATAATAACAGTACTGATAATAATGTAAATAATATTTACGACTAATAATAACAGAACATATATCAGAATTTCAGTTGGACGACCATATTTGTGGTCCCCACCAAGAGTACACAGTTCGACGACGTCGTGAATTAATTATGAATGGAGAACATATCGTTACGAAATTCCTATTTACCGACATCGTACACTTGGCAACATGGCTGAACGCTTGACATAAACAGAACGTAACCTATACGTTTGGAGACACATACGTAAACTAGTTTATTCCGTATCTCGTCATTGTAATACAGAGATAGTGGAGCACCTTTTGTAACATTGCACAAGCTATGGCGTACCCATTTCAGGAGCAGGCGGATATGCTATTTACATATGGGAAGGCAAACGGTAACGGTAGGGGGGCCGCACGGTTATATTTAGACACCTACCCAGATCGCACTCAGCCACACCATAGCACCTTCGCAAGCATTTATCGACGATTGTGTGAGAGTGGCACTCTTGTACCTGCAGCGGCCGAACGAGGACAACCACGAGCTGTTCGTACACCCGCCGTAGAGGAAGGTATTCTTGCCATAGTTGACAGGGATCCCAGCGTTAGCTCCAGACAGATTGGCCAGCGGACCGGCGTCTCTAATACCAGTGTGGAGAATACTGCACGAAAATTTTCTGTACCCATATCACCTTCAACGTGTGCAGGGATGGTCACCGGCATATTATGTACCACGGTTACGGTTCTGTCAATGGTTTCGGCGTCACATCATTCCACGAAATAAAACGTCCTTAATCCTGTTCACAGATGAAGCCTGTTTCGGTAGAGACGGCATCACTAACCATCATAACCACCATCTATGGGCCGACTAGGAATCCCACATGAAATATGAAAGTACAGCGCAACAGTTTCGCATAAATATATGGGCCGGTGTTCTTGGTGATTATCTTACCGGACCATATGTTATTCCGGAGCGCCACAACAGCCAGGTTTATCTACACTCCCAAACTTCTGGACAATATTCCGTTACTTATTAGGACACCTGAAAAGCCTTGTGTATAATGAATCTGTTGCTGACGAAGCTAATATACACCACCGTCTATTAAACGCCTGTCAGGACATTCGGCAACGGGCTGGAACATTTGAGACCCTACGACAGTCAATGACAAGGCGTGTAGATGCCTGTATTACCTCTAGAGGAGGTTATTTTGAACATTTATTGTAATGGATACAAACAAATATACTGTACCACGTAACGTTTGCATTACTATGTATGTACCTGTAATAATAAATGTTTCATTACTATTCCTTTGGATACCGATTTCAAATCCCTCAAAACAAAAAACAAAATTATGATCTTTTTCATGGGTTCAAATGAAAGCAACTATTTTGACCTATTCACTGATGACTACTGCTGTGCAAAACTGGCTTACCTTGCTGATATATATGAGTAAATATAAAGTAAAACACTAATATGCAAATACCCAAAGAGAATCAAAATAAAAATATATATTGTATAGAACAAGATACACAACAAATAATCTGTTGAAAATCCCTTTCTAAACACAAAAAAAAGTAAGGTATACAAAGTCAAAACAGGTGAAGTATACAAAGTTATTCATAACATATATTTAAAATATTAACAAAATAATATAATACAATATTAATATAATAGCAGGGTAGGCAGGGATGTGTTCTCTCTCTCCTTGATTATTGAATTTGTATATGGACGGTGTTATGAAAGAATTAGAAGTGGGGGTGGCAGGGGAAGGTGTTAGAATGATGGAGAGTGGAAGAGAGCGAAGGGTGCAATACCTATTAGGTACGGATGTTTTGGTTTTGTGTGGCGAATATGTACAGAGTTTGAGAGGATTGGAAGAGGAATTTGGCTGGATGTGAAAAAAGAGGGGTTTGAAAGTAAACGTAGATGAGGGTAAGGTTACGGTTGTGTAGTGGAGGGTTGATCTCAATTAAAGTCTGTATTTGGATGGTGAGCAACTGGAACAAGTGTCCGAGTTTAAATATTTAAGAAATATGTTTAATGTAATGGGAACGGATGATGCAGTATAGTAAGAAAGTTGTGAATGGCAGAACGGTGGCTGGTGAAATTAAATCCTTGGTGGATGTAAAGGGACTAAATCTTGAGTGTGTTAGGGTCTCAAATGAGGGAATGCTGCTATCTTGTTAATGTATATTAGTGAAACTATTATCTGGAATAAGAGGTATATAATCTAAAGTACAGTGTGTTCAGATGGACAACTTTACTTTAGGGGCGTGTTAGGTGTGAGAAAATTAGTAAATAGAATAGTACTAATACCTCTTACTAGGTGTCACAGAAAAATGAATAATGAAAGTACATGGAGATGGTTTGGTCATGTGGAAAGAATGGATGATAGTTGGTTGGTTAAGCGGATATTTAGTGTGGTGTGTGCTGGGAATCGACCAGCTGGGAGACCGAAGAAAAAGTGGATTGAGTCACTAAAGGAATGCCTGAAGGAGAGGAATGAGTTTGGCAGAGACGAGAAGAAAGGTGAATAATAGAAGTGAATGGAGTTTTGTGGAAAGGGTTTGGTTATGGGCCACCTAGGCCCACGAGGATGAACCCTACGAGCTAGATACCTGAGTAGATTAGTCATTCTCACTGGCTGAAGCCTAAAATGGATTTCCCAGCCACAGCAGTTCTCATAAAGTACTCTCATTGGCGTAGGCTAGGCTTTCTTTGAGCTTGCGTCTTATTCTTCTACTACTTTTTGTTCCAGTGCATGTGACGTACCTTACCCCCAGTCTGGGGAAAGAAGGTGGGGTGATGATGAGTAACAAATTAAATAACTATCTTCTTCTTCCTCTCGATTTTCCACCTTTAACAGCACCTTTCTTCGCTCCTTTCACAAGACTCTTAAACTGACCAGCGTATTTTGCAGATTTTCTAAAATAGAAAAAAATATATATAAATTTGGTTTCAGAAAAACCATGATAAACAATTCAGTGATATTACTCTAATTAAGCCCCTTGTATACGAGCACTTAAAACACTTAGCTGCGTTAGTTGAATAGATAATGAAAGTGGGGTTAAAAACGCGACGCTAACGCCACATTTTACGGGCTCGTGTAGAAGGGACCTTAGGTGCATTATTTTAACATTAAGCGGAAATTAAATATTATTTACCTTCTATTAAGCTTGTCTTTGGAGAACTGAACATAAGCGAAAGGAGCATGACCTCCTTTCTTTAACATGTCACCGCCTGCTTTCTTTGACCGGAATTCGGATCCATAATCAAACTTATTCATTTTCTTTTTGCCATCAAAGCTAGGTCCAGCTTGATACTGTCAACAAATGAATAATATGAATTATAGTATAGACAATAAATAAATAAAATAAATAAAATAAACTAAAAATAAATTATAAATTAGAATATAAAAAATAAAATGTAAAATAAAATAAAAAATTATTTTTATATAAATAAAAATAAATGAGGAATGACATTAGGCAGTTGTGAGGTCTGAAGGGAGTAAATGAGAGAATAAATGAAAGTACTTTGAGATGGTTTGGTCATGTGGAAGGATGGATGATGGCCGATTTAACTTCGGGTATGTATAAAGGTGATGTCACTAGAAATCCGACCGGCACGGAGACCGAACAAAGAAAATGTGGATTGAGTCAGTAAAGGAATGTCTGGAAAATGCCAAGTTGTAATGAAAATCTTATAATAATAAATTGGGGCCAAGATGGAGCCTTCATTGACGAATGCCATAGTGAGGGTCCCGTCACGCGGTCCCACGTGAAAGCTCCCCAGATGCTTTTCTACGACACTACACGACAGTTACTCACTAAAAACAGGGGCAAGGCAAGGGCTTTCTTTTTCGACTAATAGCGTCATATTATTCTTCTACACTGTTTCCAGTGAATGCTACTACGCTACCGCACCCAGTCTTTGGGAGAGAAGATTATTATATATATATATATATACTCTCTTATACCATATATATATATATATATATATATATATATATATATATATATATATATATATATATATATATATATATATATATATATATATACTCTTTGCTGTAATATTTTAAGCTGGGTTTGAACCCTTACCCTTGAAATGGTACTCCAGAGTGTTACCTCGAGTTGATCGCGCACCTCAAGGTGCCGTTCTAGATATTACAAATATAAAAATAAATTACGCGTTTATTGCACAAATATATATATATATGTATATATATATATATATATATATATATATACTCATATAAAGTATTATATTCTTTATACCTCTATATATATATATATATATATAGCAACATATATATATATATATAACCTTATATATACTATATACTTATATATATATGCTACTGCTGCTCATAACCTCTTACTTATATACCCCATATATTATCATATCTTATATTTATATATATATATATACTCAACTTATATATATATATATATATATATATATATATATATATATATATATATATATATATATATATATATATATATACTATATATATATATATATATATACTGTATACTATCTGAGTAAGAATTAAAACTCGACTGCGAACATGTTGGTGGCACTGGTTTGGGATAGCCGGCCTTAGAAAGTTTGATTTCCTGTGGTCCCCCTGTGTTACCCTCTTTATATATATATATATATATATATTAATATGTATATATATATATATATGTATATGTATACTATATATATATATATATGTATATATATATAGCATAACCTTAATATATGTATATATATCTGTAATATCCCAGCCAATAATAACCAGCTATATAACATATATATTAAATATATATGTGTAACATATATTATATATATGTAATAACAATAATAATATATGTATAATATAATATGTAACTATGTAACTGCTCTTTCTTTATATAACCAACCTTATGTATATATATATATCAACCAACTAATCAAATATATTTATATAACTTGATACCATATTTATATATATATATATATAATGGAAAAAAAAGAAGCTTCTTACTTTTGTCACTGGTTCATTGGAATCAACTGAACCCTCGCTAGGATTTCTTTTTCTCTTTTTCTGTGTAACTTGTGTCACTTTGCCCTCTTTCTTCATGTTAATGGCAGCAAATTCATCAATGACCATTGTTTCTTGAAAAAGAAAAGTAAGATTTATTTTTGATAAAAATTTAAATAAAACTATATGGAAAATATCTATAAAAATAGTAGATACACTCTTGAGTTTAGTAAGTTTGTCCAAGTTACATTAATAAAATTAATAGAATATAATTAACTCGATGAATAAGACATGATCACATTATTATTATTATTATTATTATTATTATTATTATTATTATTATTATTATTATTATTATTATTATTATTATTATTATTATAATTATTTTTATTTTATTATTATTATTATTATTATTATTATTATTATTATTATTATTATTATTATTATTATTATTATTATTATTATTATTATTATTATTATTATTATTATTATTATTATTATTTAAATTTGAGGAGTGGAAAACTAATATTTCTAAGATTACTTCTTTTAAGCATTGAAGATTTTATTTGTATTTTAAAAACAAAATTATTAGAAATTTTCTGTAGTTTTCTTTTTATAAGAATTTTGTATTCCAATAAACAATTTTTTAGTGTTTTTCTTATAACTGTATTGTAACTACAAAACCATTCTAATACGAGAAAGATTTCCTTAATATCATGCAGGATAATGACTATCCGGATCTGATTTCCAGCGCACGTGTAACAGAGTAATAGTTTTACACACGTATTTCCTAATCTAATTCTTTCAAAATTGCCTCTTATTCAATATCAAGATTGGATCATATATATGACTGGAACCTGAAAGGTGCTCCAAACTCTAATCTTGGTGATTTCATTTAAAAAAAAATCCGAAACCGGATTAAGCCCTGGAATGAAAAGAAATATATACAATAAAATTTTGTATAAATTTACCGTCATTTTCTTCATCATCGTGATTCTTCTTCTCTTTGTCAAGCCAACTATCTTTTATTATAAATTTATTAAGGTTTTTATCAAATTTGAAGCCATATTTCTCTTCATCCGTCTGAGGAGGAGTATCGGCGAAGCGCAACTTCTTTTCTCGCGGCATTTTACTCGTAATTTTGTGAGAAGATTCAACGTCGAGGAAATCAATAATTTCGTCCTGAAAAAAAAATGAATCACAATATTAATTAAAGACTTACATCTATCCAAAAATATTCTTTCACTTCACTTTGGGAAGTTTTTTAATTTTTTATTTAATAGAAATATTTTTTATTATAATTATTAAAACAAAGAAACACGAAAAGATGATTTAATCATATACGAATGGGAGTCTTGCGAATAGAATAAGGTGGATTCAGAAAAATTAAACGTTGGAAAATTCATTCTTGAAACCGTGTTATTTTATGTTAGACTAGTAGGTAGGTAGGTGTTCCATGAAGCTCCACCTACTTTGCCTCTTGTCAAACATTCCATGGGAAGGAGGGTTTGCTGACGCGATGTGGTGAGGTGCGGTGCTACACATAATTTCCTGGTGCAGTGCGGTGTGCTTGACCCACCCTAATGGCTGTTATCATTTGCAAGTCGTGTCTGATCAAAGTCTAACACAAAATAGAACAGACTTATTTTTCTGTTCGACAAAGAGATGAAACATGGCATTTCAACGATAAAAATTCAATTACTTAATAATTTGCATAATGTATTTTATATAGGCGCAACTTCGCAGTATCGTTCAGTCTAACTGTAGCTTATGTCTTACGAGTTTCAATCTTCAAATGAAATTTTTGAATTTTTATATAACGCAAGACTTGGCTAGCAGTAAGGTTGGCTTGATTAAATTAAGATATTATATAAATTAATTTTATTCATCGAAAAAGAAAAATTAAATTAACTAATTTGATTTTTAGTTTCTAAACGCTTAATTTTAAAAATTCAAACTGCGATTAATAATAATAATAATAATAATAATAATAATAATAATAAATTTTAATAATAATAATAATAATAATAATAATAATAATAATAATAATAATAAATGTTTTTTTTAATAAGAACAAAAAAAATCAATAACAGATATTGTGTGTCGTTATTTGACAATTGGTATTTTCTTTGATTTCCTTTTATATTAAAAAAATGTAAGCTTTAATAAATCGTCTATTACAGTGGTTCTCAAACTGTGTGACGCGTCCCTTTGGGTGACGCGAGCGTCCCCTCTAGAGGGTGACGCGAAAGATTGAACATTTTTATAATTGTATTTCAGTTTTCATTTAAAATTTTAATCGATTTTTGAATTTTGAATTTTTTATTGTTATGATTTAGTTTTATATTTATATATATTATTTAATTATTAATTAATATATATATATATATATATGATAATATATATATATAATATATTAATAATTAATATATAATATATATTATATACTATATATATAATAATAATATATGATTATATTATATTAATAATTAAATATATATATAATATATATTATATATATATTATATATTATATATAATATATATTATAAATATATATATAAATATATATATATCTATATTCATTAATATTAATATATATAATTATATATATATTAATAGATTATTATATATATATATAATATAATAATTAAATAAATATATATTTTTATATATCATATTATATAATATATATATATAGATATATTATATATTATATATATATATTCATTATGATATATTACTATATTTAATTAAAATTATATATTTAATATATATATATAAATAACCTACTTTAACGTGCTTTAATCCCTTTCTATTTTAATGCAGGGGGTAACACGGGGGGACCAAATCAAACAGGTAAACATCGAAACTTTAAAGCGACGGCTAATCTCCGAATACCCAGAGCCCACCAACGTAGTTAGCAGTCAAAGTTTTAATTCTTGCCCCAGTAGATAAAACTCCAACTGTTACGCTGTGAGATTTGAACAGCGTCCATCGTCCTCTCGTATGAGAGACGGTGACTCAACCTCCTGCGCCATAATATAGCTGATTCATATATATAGTATAATATTAATATATTATATAATATATAATATATATATTAATAGTATAAATATTATAATATATATACTATATATATATATATAATAATATATTATAATACTTATATATAATTATATATATATTATATATCTATATATATAGAATATTTATAATATAATATTATTAGTATTATAAATATATATATATAATATATATCATATATATATATATCTATTATTATAATATATATATAATAATATATATATAATTAAAATAATATTATTACTTATATAATATGTATATATATTATATATATATATATATTATATAATATTATCTATATAAAAATAATTACTATTATATATATTATAAATCACATTATAAGAATTCTAATAATAATATGGAAACAAAAAATCCTGGCATGCACTGTATAATTCATGCATTCTTTATTGTTATTCTAATGTTTGGTTGATTAAATATAATAATACACTATTATATAAATTAGTAAAAACGTTTGCTTAATTAGAATCTAATCATGGGGTGACTTGGGCAATTACTCTCTTTATTAGTCAAAAGGAACCGCGATAAAAATTCGAGAAGTAAAAGTTTTGAAGAACACTGGTCTACTAAAGCATTAGACAATTAAAATTTCTTCTGGTTTTTTCGTCACAAGTTATGAATTACAATGTAATTTCATGCACTTAAGCATTATAATATCAAAGATATTGAAAAATTTTAATCATAAAATATCTTCAGAAAATTCAAAAATATATATAATATTCTTTTTTTTTATGATAGTGTAGCAGCATATTCGATATATAATAAAAGTTTAATTAGGCAATTTTAATAAATAAAATGCATTTGTATTATACTATCTTCCCTTTTGGACAATTAAAATTTAAAACATTGCAGTCATTAGAATATAAATGAAGTCTATCCCTGGGTCATTGTAGAACCAAACTTTTAAAAAAAAAAAAAAACACAAAAAAAAAAAAAAAAAAAAAATCGATATATTGTTTTTGATTGTATTCTACTGTATGTAATAGAAATAAAAATAAAAAAATAATAAAGAAAAAAATGGAATCATAAAGAAAAACCAAATCAAAAGTACACAATATAAAATTATAAGAAATAAAACTATGTCAATGGTTAGAGATTGAAATTCAAGAAATAGACACAAGCAGCGTAATGTGAGTAATACATTCTTCGAGCACGAAAGTATCCCGGAGGAGTATGCGAAAGTTTGTGTAGATAGTTATTTTGTCGAGAGATATAATATCAGATGGGAATATCAGGATAATACAACTTATCAGTAAATATAAATAAATTATTATAATATATATTAATATAATTTCATTAATAATAAATTCCAATTAAATAAATAATAACTTCTAAATAATTTTATTACAATTAATCTTCTAATGGTAACAATATATGCCATAATAAATTCTAAATTCAGATTTATTTGTTTTTGTTGCTGCTCGGTACCAAAAATTATGACTGTCGTTCGCCATTCTGCAAAATTTTCTTCATACAAATTGAAGTGAACCAAATCTTGATCTGTATTAATTTAACACCTTCAATTTCATAATGTATATTATAATTATTAGAAAATGAGATAATTTTGTATTTATACCATTATTCTATTTAAATTATTCTTTAATAAAAGTTGTTTAAATATTTATTAATTATCTATTTAATAATTTATAAATATTAAATTAATTTATCATGCATTATATTCTCTTTCACTATGCTTTCCTCCAGATAAAGGGGATAATTAAAAGATGTATTTAATTTTTTAACTTTACTAATTATATATATATATAATAAAATATAAATATATTATAATTATATAATATATTATATAATATTCTATTATATATATATATATAGTATAATATATAATTTAAATTATATTATTATTAATATATTTATAATTATTACTATAATATATATTAATTTAAATTTATAATAACTTATTATATAACTTTATATAATTATAATAATATATATAAGTAATTAATAATTTATATATATATAATTTATAATAATTATATATATAATAATTATTTTATTATATATTCATTAATTATATAGTTATATATATGTTAAAATAATTATAGTATAATTAGATATATTAATAATGTAAATTAGTAAAATATATGAATAATATAATATAATATGTATAATATATATATATAAATAATATTAATTAATATATATATATATACATATATTAAAATTATAATATATAATAATATATAATATATATATATTAAATATATAATAAATAATATAATATTCTATATATACTATATATAATATATATAATTATATAATAATATTAATAATATATATGATATACATATCTATATATATATATATTATATATATATATTAATTATATATAATATATATATTAAACTACTATATATTATTAAGTATTTTTATATATATATTATATATAGTATATATTATAATACTAATAGTATATAATAATATATACTATACACATACATATATCTACTACATATATTATACTATATACTATCTCACCTAATATATACTATCCTCATATCCACACTAGCACTATCACCCTCACACTTACCCGTTATACACCCTCTTACTATTACTTCAGTAACTACATTATAATCTATCTATTCATATATTATATAAACTACTTATATATATATCTCTATTATAATATTATATATAATATAACTGACTAATATATATATATAGTAGTATATTATATATATATATATATATATCATATATATATATTATTTCCATGCAGATATATCCTTTAGCTGACTCACTCTTATGTCATTCTACTTTTCTTTAGATGTCCCAGCCTGTCTATCCCCAGCACACTCACACCTATGAAATTTGCGATTCAAATCATCGAATTCATGCCATCCTTCTCCTTATATTGTCCAAAACATCGTTAACAAATACGCTCGTTTATTTATCTCTCCAATTCATACGACATCAATATTACACAACCAATCCCTACTCTCCGCAGACTACAATCAAAACACGTTCTTTATCCTCCTTTAATCAATTTTCTTCCTCAACACCGTAACACCCTCTGATCAAGAACTTGTCCATCTGGACATGTTCGTTAAGTACTCCTGGATCTATATTCTTACATCCACACAGTGTTTATCAAGAACTGTAATCATTGACCACCCACCGTCACATAAGGTAACCTAAGCGATACATTCTAAAGCATGAATCTCTAGCGCACTCAAACTTACTTCCTTTCTTTGCATTCACCCAAGGATTTAATTGGGCAATATAGTACCCAGTTCATCAGCGACCCTTCTATCACTTTCCTACTACACTCTGAAATCTGTTCCGTGTCTCGTTCATTTATAAATCAACAAGCAAGAATTTATGAAACTTATAAAATATAAAAAACTCATACTTGTCCAATTTGCTCACATCCAAACAAATGACTTTTCTAAAAAATACGACGTAACTCTTATATTTATCAACATACTATACTATATATATATATATTATATATATATAATATAACTATAACTATATATAACCATACCTAGGCCAGAAGACTTATCAATAATATTAGTAAAGTAAATTACCAATACTACTAATATATAGTATCACTATATAACACCTTAGACCACAACATCATCCCTATAAATCTTTATAATATGAATGCAGAAGAAATGTCAGATTCTTTAAGGAAAAACCTTAAATATAAGATTATTTTTTTATAATTTTTTTCATGCACTTCCATTGTGGTCAATAGAGGAAAATTCTAATCTACACGATCTCTACGAGCTCAAATGCCACCTTTTCTTTACACTCTAATTCGAGTCGCCTCAGTCCGTTCGATCGACTCGCGTTATCTAATAAAGGACCAGCAAAATAAATACCAAGTGTACATATAAATAGAGCTTAGACTTTTCCCTACAACTCTCAAGAGAAAGCGAGAAATCCCATGATAGTCCGCTACGTCCGCATGATTCTATAATCTGTGATGTATATTTAATATATAATGTGTATTATTAAGTTGCGTACTTATTCCGCCCATTAATTTCGGAACAAACCCTCCACTAAAATGTTTTGTACAAATTCAATCTTCATTTAAATTCAGTTTCATCAGCAATACACGCGCATTTATGTCTGAATCTCATTGAATTAAGACGTTTATGCTTGATTCATTTCACAAACTTCATCCTATACCTTGGCTAGATTTAACCATTCCTCACTTTCTTCACTCTATTCCTATTACAGTCTCTAAAATTCATTTCTTCTTACTCTATAAGCAGCTGAAGCAAGAAATCACACATATTCGCTTTCACTTCTTTCTTACTGCCAATGTTATGTAAGAGATTATCGAAATGCACCATCCACAATTCCTAAATCCATTGAATTGCTCGATTATTCTTAACTTTAGATAGCTATGCATACGTCGTCAGAAGATTGCTTTCCTTATTCTTGTAATGTGACCTGTTTATCCTCACTGTCAAACGTAAATACTCTTTAAACTTTTTCTTCATTTTTTCACCATCCTTATAATATCGTCATCAATACTTAAAATATTATATACATTAGCAATGGATCCAATCCTATACCTTCGATCTTATAATAAGGATATTATATTAATATACATACAAAATTAAGTATTGTATAAAATATCTAAAATAATATACTATTATATATATATAGTGGTGATATAATGTAATATATATATAATGATTTACTAGTATATGACTATATGTATTATAATACATGTTATCATTAGAGTATAGTAATTATCGGGATTACGTCTGGTAAACGCTACAGATCTTCCATATTGCGGCCCGCACATCTTCGCATCCGCTTGGTGGCCTATGTGCTTGTGGGGTGCAGTATGACTGCCAAATATGATCCAGACGCAAGAGGTACAATCTTAGGAGGCATTATGTTTTGCTGGCCCAGGTGTACCCGGATATCTCGCTGCTTTTTTGCGCTAATGATCGTTGTAGATCCCCATGTAGGAAGGTCGCTATTCATTATGCTCCGTGTCGCATTGACTGCTATCCAGTGCTCCTCTTTCTACTCTTCTTTTTGTATATATCTATCTCTAATCTAAATAGTACTTATTATCTCTCAGAGGGTTTAAGGGAGAATAATGAATTACCGTCAGTTATCTATCGATTCTTAATTTATAGATTACTATATTTTCATTATCATATTTTATAGTGATTAATATTAATTAGATAAGGTATATATATATATAATTATAGATATATTTATATATATCTAATTTAGATTAATTACTTGTTTTCATTATGATATATCTATTATATATATGAGTTATAATATATTATTATAGTTTACATCGCACCTTACTAGTTATGTGTTTGTTTTAAATAAATCATATAGCTATATAGTAATTTATATATCATGTGCTTCATTGTAATCTTTGATATTTATGTTTTATTATGATTTTTTTATAGTGTTATAAATATTGTAGAAGAGTTTATTTAATATATTTTGTGAGTGTGCTCGACTTTCAAATTTTGTACTTATTTATAGAAATAAAAAAAAAAGTACAAAAAAATAGGTGTTGGGGGTGGGCATCACCGTAAGTTTTTTCCCATTAATAATGAATAGATTATGTTATTAAACCTCTCTATTAGAATCACTCACATATATTATCGATTAATTCAAGATTAAACCATTACAATATCTTAGATGAAATCATTTATGAACTGGTTATTAAAAAAAAGTAAAACAAAAAAAAACTATCAAAAATACCATTATGCTCTAAACCTTCGAAGCTACACGCGACACTTACTGTCGACAGTCACCTGTGTATATTATCGGGTGTGCTGTGTGAGGGACTGATGCTTTGAAAGTGTCGTAAATATTTACGTTGCAACGCTAGACTGTACGTGTTTGCAGTGTTCATAGTTATTCTGAATAACATACTTATAGTAGAATTGACATAGATTTGTGTTTATTTTTTTTTATAAAATATTTTCATAATTACATATGCGTTTCAAAAGAAAAATTTTTTTTGAAAACATTGTCGGATCGGAGATAGGAAAAGAACAAGATACCCGGAGTTGTATACTGACTAGAAGAAAGATTAATAAGATAGTAAACTTCACTACAGTCAACTTTGATATGAATATATGCAATTAATTTCGAGCTTTACAATTATATTACGCCTGTGTATTCATCAGGTTCTCGCGCCATCGGATCCGATTTCCGAAATAAATTAGGATCGAATAATAGAAATAAAATATTTATAATTAAAAATATAATTAAGAGACTAAAAAATAAAAGAAATACAGATCGGAATGACAAAAAAATGTCGTTAAATTAAAATAAAATACAGACGGAATCAACTAATGGCTATATATTGCTATAAAAAGAGAGTAAAAAAAATAATAATGGAAAAAATTATAAAACGAAACTAATAATAATAATAATAATAATAATAAAAGTTTTGGGAGGAAAGAAACATAAAAAAAAACGGTTCTTTTTTTTGCAACACAAGTCTTAAGTATTAACTTATCAAAATCTTATTTCAATGCAGTGCCTAGTTGGATTTTTAGTTATCTTTTCAAGATGACATTTCTTGGGTTTTATTACGATTAATTTTGATCACAGTATATTTGACGGAGACGTCTTGACATAGATCCAACTCGCCAGAGTTTTCTATCTCAGCGCTTTCATACCAACCCACAATTCTCAAACACATCACTATATTCATAGTGAAATAGATAATATAATACCTTTCTTGCAACAACTCTTGTTTGTTGATTCACACAAGTATGTGACCGACGAAATTGCGCTCAGGATCCACTTTCATCTGGTATGTTAATAGGATTAGTTTCTAATCACATAAATGTCATGAGAAAAAAAAAATCCAAAATACTAAACAATGGTTAGATCTATTCTCTTTGGAGAAAACATTTTCACACACACTCTCTTTCTCTCTTGTAAGCAGCAATTATATTCAGCTTTCTCCATGTTATTACATAAAACTTCATGTGAGGCACTATTTCTTCTACTGTGAGCAACAATTAAATTTACATATTACTGATACTACTACTACTACTACTACTACTACTTACTACTACTACTACTACTAATAATAATAATAATAATAATAATAATAATAATAATAATAATACTCACGTAGCAGGGGCTTCTATTGTTTCATAATCACTGTCACTGTCATCGTTCTCCTGTTCCAATTTCGTCTTCTTCTTCTTCCTCTTATCTTTTTTTATTAGGTTCGCAATTACTTTCTGAAGAGGATCTTTCTCTGGAACGAATCCTAAAAAAAAATAAGAAATTAAAATGTTATAAATAAATAATATTTAATAAGCATCTTCTGAGAAGGAATGAATAACAGCAAAATGTGATGGTGATTAAAAGTTTACATACAAGGTTATATAAAGGGGCATGGATCCGTATAATTTAATATGGATAATGTACAAGCGATTTAAGGTGAGAATGTTGATGGACCTATCGTACAAAATTGTACAAATAAGGTGAGAATAATAAATTTGCTATTAAGTAGGGGACATCAATAGATTAAAAGACACTAAAATTATTTGAAAAATTAGTACAGTATATAACATCCCTCTTTTCTCGTAACCCTAATTATAAAAATAATATCCCCATAGGTCGCAAATTAGACTTTACGTATCCATCAGTGAGCCTATCAAGAAAGGTTCCTGGGCTTCTTGGGCTGATACCTCTGACTATAGACTCAATGCCCTATTATGTAGATACATATTATAATATAATATGTAATAATAAGTTAAAGCAACGTCACTTAATTAAAATAGAATAAATAAAGTTCAACATTCTTCAGATAAAGCTGTCGAACCCTGACCCTCTCGCTTGCTAGGCGAGTGCTCTATATGAGATTAAAATAAATTCTTTTGTAAAGGTAATGATAAATTTAGATGTCAGTGTATGCACAACACTAAAGGGGAGAATAATGTATTTCTACAAAATCTAAAATAATACAAAAGCTCAGCGCAGATTGTGTTTCTAAAGGATGAAAATGTGAAAAATATGAATACTAAGTAATAAAGTAAAGCAATAACTGGGAATAAATTAATAAATAGGAATGAAAATAATGCCCAGAAAGAGTATATGAAATATAATTTGAATTCAAGATGTAGATACTGTACTAAAAGTTATTAAACAAAAAATATAAAAGGATATATTAATAAGCAAATTAACGGATGGACAAACTGAGAGTGGCATGATTAAGAAAAAAAAGTGAAAAGTAATCAACATTACATTATATCATTACATTTTACTAAATGAGTACAATAAACAATTAGTGAGCAGAATATTATTTTATAGACCAGCAGATCTTAACTTGGGGACCACGATGGCTTCAAAGGAGGCAGAAATATTTATGATCTTTTGCAGTTAAAATAAAAAAAAATTAATGAAAACATGAAAAAATTTCTTTTGATTTCAAACGTTTTTTGTATTAAAAGCTTAACTTTTTTCTAGATTTTTTTTTTTTAAATAATTTTAAGAAAATATGTTTTCTTCATTCCAAAAAATAGAAGACAATTCAAAAGAAACTTTAATTAAATATTTTATGCACTTCAGGGAGATAAATCTAGAATTAAATCTTGATGGTAGGCAGAGTAAATTTAAAGGACGTCCGCAGTGGAAAAAAAATTTAAAGGAGGTCCTTGAAAAAGCAAATGTTAAAAACACTGTTCTGGCCCACACACATTAAAAATCTATAAGAATAGTCAATATACCAAAAAATATGTATTACCTTTAATCCTGTCTCCATTAAACTTTCTAATAAGAGATGATAAAATGTCTCTAATTCTTCTCCTAAACTTTAATTGATACTGAGAAGGCATGTCTACAATATTCTTCACAACAGGATCAACAAAATCAGAAATGCCAACTGCTAAACAACGAGAAAAACTAACTCTGATAAAGCTAAGACAAGAAGTAACAACAGGACTATTATCACATGATAACATAGCCGCAATATAAGGAATTGACGTTTTCACAATTTTAGTACTTTGTACATCTAGAAAAGAAAAAAAAAACAATAAAAATAAAAAATATTTAATAAAGCAAATGTTTGTTAAATTAAAAAAAAAAAAGATCAAAAATAAGAAACTTAAACAATCTTACCATCATACATGAAATGAAGAATTGTTAATACATATATTACATTTGCTGTAGTATCGGTAATGGGTGTAAAACTTGGTAGAAGATCCAGTATATAATCAAAGGTATCTTCGAATGAAACCTAAAATATATATATATATATATATATATATATATATATAATATTATATTATAATTATATATAGATTATAAATATATATATAATTCTATATTCTTTTTTACATATAATAAATACTTCAATATATTAATCTATCACATAATTTAGATGATATATTATTCAAGGTATATGTTTTATGTTGATTATATATTAATTTGTATAACTATATATTAATTTTTTAATAATTTTATTTTCTATTCGATGTTGGGCTTCCTTTATCACTGGTGATTACGGGATAGTTGGGAGTACGAGCTGTTGGTGTCTTACATAGAGCAATGCTGTTCCTGTGCTAGCTATATAAGATTGGAGTGTATGTAGCTCTTATGTAGCCTTATGGGTTCCTGGTCGCATAAAAAATTGGACAGATAGGAAAAACATTTTCTAGAAAATCGAATTCTTTCAGCTTTTTGCTTGGATTTGTAATATTTTATAAGTGGGAGTCTGAGAAGATTTTGTTACGGCTATATTAGCGTGTTATAAGGATATTCTGTCGTCTTTAATAACAAAGGATATAGAATATTGAAAAACCGTAATTTTAGTCATAAAAGCATGGTGGAATCGTTGTATTCAGAACAGTAAGTAATTCAAACAGGAAGGTGAGGCCGGGCGCAGTGGCGCTTCGGTATACGTGGGACTATCGACGGATTTAAATCCGTTGAGTATATGATTCTTATTCTCAGTTACGTAGTTTTGGAAGCGATCTCGATGAAAGACGTGTATTCATACCGATTGTTTGTTTCGTTAAAGTGTCTTCATATACATAATCTGTGCTTTTTAGTTTGATGATTGTGGTATGTAATGGTGCAAACAAGTTAGGAAAGTGTGTAAATTCAGACTGATATCGTTTTGTTACAGTTTATCTGTGGATGGGTACTTTGGAAATCTACTAGCAATAAGTCCAGCTTAGACTCAGATGATCAAAATATGCTTATGCTATTAATTTGTGTTTGCAAAATCAGGGGACCAGGAATAAAGAACTGGTGCTCACTCCCATTATTGCCTTGTGGTAGCAGGTGTGCTGTAATTTCTTTGGCTCAGGTACTCATGATTATTCCTCATATTTTGCGTGATCGTCATAAGAACTTCCTCTAATATTGTTGAAATTGACTGAACAACACCACGCTACCACCTCACTAGTTCACTGGCAGGCAAATTGATGAGGATCTGAATGGCAAAGCCCTTGGCCACGAACAGGCAAGTCAGAAGATGTGGAGACTGTTTGTTTGATACGCGAGTCAGTCTTAAGTTTCAAGGCCTGTTACTACTATACATCATGCTGTAACAATCACCCATCTATTCCATCGCACATGCAGTACACATGAAGGAAAGCATATGAAGCATGGATTTCTTTATTGGATAACATTCAGTACGGAAAATACGATTTTGGAATAATTTGTGGATGATTCTTAAACGCTTATTAGACTTATCGATAAGGCTTGGCAACTGGGTTATACGAGAAGTAACAAATATTGACCATAAAACTTAGCCTATCTCCCTTTCTCTATCACATCTAGGACACATCAATGTTAATATAATACTAACGTATTAACATTTATCATATCATAATCTAATTAACATATTGAAGTACGGATAAATGCTATCATAACAAAATTTTAGGATCAGTAAAGCTAACATAGCGTAACTTGAACTAAGAACATTACATACCTAACACACCTAACTTAAGGATAAACTGCTTTCATTAACAAAATTATTTGTTTATCAACGATAAAGTAACTGACATTGCATCACAAAATGTAACCTACTCCACTACTTTTTTATTTTATCTATAACATACCAATGATAATTTAACATTACCATAGTAATATGTAACAAAACTTTACAAAAAATTTATCATAACCTCTCTTAACTATCACAATAACCGATGAATAAATGCTAACATAACAAAGTTTTATCATTAGCAAAGCACGGACACTTCTACTGTCAGAATACTAGAATATTGATCGGTAAATATACTATCTAAGTAACACCTAAACATTAAGCAATCTTAGTAAGCTCTAGGGTGACCAGATAGAGAGGTGTATTTGCTATGACGTCTCTGATGGCCATTGAGAGCCAAAAAATAACTCATCATACTGATGGAAGATTTATGTACAACACAACCCCAAATCTATGCAGTGTTGTCAAATTGTCTGTCTGATGCGATGTTGCCCAACTTACTAATCGCCAATTTTCTATCATATCTATAACATATCAATGTTAATTTAATACTAACATAGTAATATTTCTGATATCATAACTTAATTAAGATATTGGACTGCAAATAAATGCTAACATAGCAAAGTTTTAACATCAGCTGAGCTGACTTAATATCACCTAAACTAAGAACATAACATACCTAGCATATCTTATGTATTATCTTTTTCACTTTTATATTTACTATTTCATCTTTCATAATTGGTTGCAACTCTCCCATTGTTCTTAAATATTTTTCATTCTTTCCTTCACCTCCTGTACTCATCCTCTCTTGCTCGTACACACTAAACCCAAAACATAAATTGGTCCACATTTCTCAATCTTTCATCATCAATGATGATCTCCAGTTCCTTCTTTTCCTCTCTACCCACTCTCATTCTCATTGTCTTTTCCGTATTCATATATAAACCAACCTCCTTCAAGTTTCTCGCGAATCTCTTCATAAGTTCTTTTAACACCTCTTCATCTTCACTATAACGTGCCAAATCAGATTATATGAATAATCCAAATTCCGAAATTCCTCTTTGGCATTTTTAATCACTATATCAAAGTAAGCTATAGAGAGTATTGGGCTCAGGACACTGCCCTTTCACACTCCTATTCTCACTTCAAAACCATTTTTCATTTTTATACTCAGTTTTCACCCTGCATTCAAAAACTATTTAAAAGCTATTTATTGCTCTCCTCAGTCTTTCCACCATTCCGTACATCTCCCTCCAACATCTTCCAAAGCCTGACTCTGGGTACTGAGTCAAACGCTTTCTTCAGGTCAAAGAATACTCTATATACTGTTTTAATAAATTTCTAGCTCTTCTCCAACACTATACTTAAAGAAACAGCAGTTTCGAGGTACTCCTGCCTTTCCTGAACCTATATTTCTCCTCCCCTAACTACATTTCCATCACTCCTCTTAATCTTTTTTTCTAAAATTCATTTGTACACTATCCCCAAATAATGTCCACACACTCCCATTTTTCTTTTCCATTATAAATGGGCAAGATCACTATTCCCCCGCCCATCTCCCGGGATCTTCATCATCTCTCCAACATTTATTAAAAAGTTTCACTGTTTTTTTTCAATTCTTCCTCTCCTTCTCTTATCAACTCTATTTCTATTCAATATTCTACCGACGCTCTTCATCTTTTTCATTTTTGAAAATGCTTCTTCATATTCTTCCATCGTAATTGGACTCTCCTTTTTCGTTACCTCAACCACATACTTCTCCTCTTCCCCATCTCTCCCTTATTCTGCATTTCAGAGTTCCGCAAGATCTTTAGCTCATTTTTCACTTACCTCTTCCTCTGCTGTAAGTACCTCTTCTTTCTTATTTTTGATACTATAAAGCCTCGTTTTTAATTTTTGAACGTTTAAGTTGTCTGTAAATCTTCTCCTTTCCTCCCTCTGCATCATCTCCCAATTTTTCTGTCATTCTTACCGCCACCAGCTTTTTACCCTCAATTTTCACAATCTCAGCTCTCTTTAATGCTATCACGTATTCAGCTCATCTCTGTTCTGTTCTTCCTCTCAACTACCCTCACATTTTATTGTTCTTTTCACCAACAGCCCTCATCACTTTTTCATTCCACCACATTGTGTGTTTCTTTCTCGTTCCTCCACTCTACCTCAAACCCACAGATTATTCTGCTGATTCACTAATAATTTCCTGCGAATTCATGTTTATTTCTCCCACATCCTGAAACCTTTATTTTATTATCTCAATATATTCCTCCCTCTTCAACTGTTCTTTTTATTCATTAATTACTTTCCTTTTTTCTCCAACCTGCCACGTTGTTTTCTGTACTCGCACTCCAGTAAAACTGACCCCAGGAAGCAATTTAACATTTTCCACTGTTTTGTAATTTGACACTATAAAACAGTTAATAATGTATTTTAGAACATAACTTTCAGTGTTTTGGTTCCACTTATATCTCGTGGACTTACCAGATTCTCTATGTTTGAAGAATATATATATATATATATATATATTTATAATAATAATAATAATAATAATAATATAATAATAATAATAATAATAATAATAATAATATAATGTAATAATATGTAATAATAATATTAATAATAATATATACGTAATAATAATACGTAATAATAATAATAATAATAATAAATCTAATAATATATGTATATATTAATATATATAACATATAATATATATGTATAATATAATAATAATAATAATAATATATAATAATAATAATAATAATAATACGTAATATAATAATAATATCATATGTAATAATAATAATAATAATAATAATAATAATAATAATATAATAATATGTAATAATATGTAATAATATAATAATATAATAATAATAATAATAATAATAATAATAATAATAATAATAAAATAATAATAATAATAATATGTAACGATAATAATAATAATAATGTAATAATATAATAATAATAATAATAATAATAATAATAATAATAATAATAATAATAATAATAATAATAATAATAATAATATATATGTAATAATAGTAATAATAATAATAATAATAATAAATATATAATATTAATTATAATATATAATATGTAATAATAATAATAATAATAATAATAATAATAATACTAATAAGAAAAAAAATGTGTGATATGTACTGTATGTTGAGTGTTATGATTGTGTAATACGTAATATGTAATAATATATAATAATATAATAATATATATATGTATAATAATATATGTAATAATAATAATAATAATATATAATAATAATAATATATATATATAATAATAATAATATAATAATAATAATAATATGTAAATAATAATAATAATAATATAATATAATAATAATAATAATATAATAATAATAATAATATATATATATAATAATATAATAATAATAATAATATAATAATATAATAATAATAATAATAATATGTGTAATAATATGTATGTATATGTAATAATAATAATGTAATAATATGTATGTAATATAATAATATAATAATAATAATATAATGTAATAATAATAATAATAATAATAATAATAATGTAATGTAATAATTATATATGTATGTAATATAATAATAATAACAATATAATAATATATATATATATATATAATAGCAATAATATGTATATATAATATAATATATATTAATAATAATATATAATAATAATAATAATAATAATAATAATATTAATAATATAATATAATAATAATAATAATATGTATGTAATAATAATAATAATAATAATATGTATAATATATAATAATAATAATAATAATATAATAATATATGTAATAATATATATATATATAAAATGTATTTATGTGTTTTCTTCATTCTTTCCCTAGGACTGGGTTGGAT
>JABUQX010099707.1:0-15616 GCA_015478945.1 Trachelipus rathkii
TAAGTAGAGAGAATAGATATATATAGATAGATAGTAAAGTAAAATTCCTTAAAGTATAAAGTATATATAAGTGAGAGTAAATAGATGATAGATATAGAGTAAGAAGAGAGATAAGTATATAAGAGGGGGAGAGAGAAGAGAGAAGAGAAGAGGATTAACTGATGAACGGGACGATCAGAGTAGTATAAGAGAGGAGAGAGAGAGAGAGAGAGAGAAGATGATATTGAGATGGTAACTGTAATGAATGAAGACGAAGTATAGTAAAATGAAGCACGTAGTTAGAAGAGTTGTGGAAATGAAGTATGTTGAGAGAGAATTAATTAGAAGTAAAGATTGTTAGTAGTTGGGGCTATGGGTATGAGAGAGAGCATAGAGAGAAGCAGGAGAGGAGGGCAGGAGCACGCACAGTTGTACGAGTCAAAAGTAGTTAGTAATGTTAGATGGAGGAGGAGAGGGAGAAGGAAGGGGACAGAGTTAGACTGGATGATAGAGAGCAGATAAGAGGAGAAAAATTATAGTTTTTTAGGGCAACTAAAGACTTGTATATTTATGAAACGGTATGAATTGTTATATTGGGACGCATTTTTTTAAAATAAAAATAAAAGGTAGAAATAAAGTAATTTTTTTTTTCAAAATATTCTTTGAGGTATTAAACACTTTTCTCAATAGAAAATGTAATAAGTAAAATGGGTGTTAAAGTTAGTAAAACATTATTAAAGGGTATTCCTAACCTAACCTTACCCTAACCTCTACCTAACCATCGATATTCACCCCTGAGAAATCTATTTATTCATCATAGAGGAATAGCCTGCGAAAAATTTTTTTTTTATCCAGGCCTCCCTTCCGTGTGGCCGTTAAGTAAATTCTTTGTCCACACGCACACACACACAACACACATATATATATATATAATATAAGTATAGTATACTATAATATAATAAGGTATATATAATATATGATATATATTATAATAGTAATATATTGACCTATATATACATATATTAATATACCACCGTTTTATTCTTTTTTATGAAATCGTCATTTTTGATTTAATTTTTTTTTTTTTTTATCTATATAGTGCTACATATGATACTAACAATGAAATTTCAGTGAGTAAACGGACTGATTCAAAAGTTCGAAAAATATTTTAAATATTTTTTAAAAAGTCACATTTTTGTATTAAATATTTTTTAAAAAATGAAATAGAGATAAGATGAGAGCATATAAGAAGATGGAATGTAGCATAATTTGGAAACAAGCGTATAGAAAAGAGTTAATACGAAAAATGGTAAAAAAAAAAAAAATTAGGGGCTCGAGCCGACGGGGGACAGAGGGGGGACGTATTCCAATACCCGGTGGGGGAGGGGCGGAGGAACCCCCGCGACACCTAAATACCAAAGAGGACGGGGTTTCCGGAAGACCCTCCCCGGAGGGGTAGGGAAACCGGAAGGCCGAGAGACCCTGAACTCCTGCAAAAGTCCTTTGCAGTTTTACCTTAGGTATTAGACTTTAGTTAAAAAAAAATGAAAATAAAACTGATGAGTCGTAAAAACGTAAAAGGTCCTATGTGATTTTTGAAATCATGTTTCCTTTACACTTAAATGTGATTGCTAAGGGATTTATATCTTAGAAATATATTTAAACCAAAAAACACAAAAAAAAAATTCAAAACTGACGGAGTCGGTAAAACAGAAAAGGTCCTATATATGTATATATATAATAAATATAGAAGTATATATATATATATAATAGATATATATAAGTAATATATATAGTAATTATGATAATTACAGCAATAATATTGTATAAGTAGATATAGTATATAATATATATAGTATATATAGATAGTAGTCACCATATTTTAATGATCAGAATAAGGACACATACGCATATATACTATAGTAAGAGTATATATAGGTATATATATATATATGTATATAATAGTATATATAATATAGTATATATATATATATAAGTAAATATATAGATGAGTTATAAGATAATATAGTATAATTAAGTATAAGTATATATGGGTATATGTTAAAAGTAGATATATATGAGATAAGATATATGATATATAATAGAGTATATATATATAGATAGTAAATTATATATATAAGTAGTAATATATAGTATATTGTATAGAATATATATATATATGAGTTATATAAGTTAATTATAGAATAAGATATATATAGTATATATAAGTAAATATATTATATATATAGTATATATATAAAGATATAGAATATATATATAGTATATAGAGTATATATAGATAGAGTAATATATATATATAGATAGAGTATAATATAGTAGATATATATATAGTATAATATATAGTAATATATAGATATAGAATAGAGATAGCACATAAAATATTATATAATAGTATATATATAATAGTATAATATTATATAATATATATATAGTATATATATATATATAATTATAGTATAAGTATATATATTATATATATATATATATAATGAGTATATATATATTATATATATATATATAGTATAAAACTAATAATCAAGAGTTGCAAAAAAGGAGGTTATTGTCCTAGGAACATAGATGTATTGCCAATGGAAAAAAGAAGAGTAACTCTCTTCAAATCTTTAAAGAATGCATTGTTTTTTGACTTCGTACCGTGAAGTAGTTATAAGAAGGTGCTATAAAAAATAATTCGTTGTTTGGCTTCGTGCTGGTAAAAGGACAGTCTTTCGCTGCTAAAGGCTTAGTGCTAAAATATATTCGCAAGTTATTGTTGACTTTTAAACTATTTATAATCGCGTTTGAAAAAGCCGTGCTTATATAATATACGGTGACTTCGCCATATTGGGCTATTAAAGCCGGCTTACTTATTCGTTATAAGTTATTTATTTAATTAAGTTGTAGGTATTAAATATTGCATAATTTTCAAGTAATTCAAGATCGTTCTTCTAACATTAAATTATTCTGGAAAGCTCAAGACTGGTTAAATACTTTATTTTGCGCCTGAGAAAAACTTTTTTCTCAAGGCTTTAAGAATAATCGCAATTGTGACAATCCCACGTTCACGAAATTATTCAAGGAACGTGGAAGCACCTAGGCTCTCCAGGAATAATCCACTAAAATAGATCTAAATTTGCAGATATAGGAATACTTAAAAACTTATTTCTTAAATATTCCTAGTATTTGGCGCAATTCAAGAAAAGAATTCTTCTAGAGAATTTATAACGTGTCTAAATCGTGAAAGAACTATGTCAGGTTTTGTGAGGAATTTGGAGGCAAAATCTCGGCCTTCGTAATTATTTCCATAACTACTGCCCTCTAAACAGAGTTTTTATTAAAAAATCACAGCATAGACTCTAAAAAAATAGTAATGATGATAAAAAAAATTATTTGTCAGTCTCTTTAGAGAAAAAAAGTTACAGACCTCAAAGTGTAAAAACCCTATACGGATTTTGTTTATTAAAAACAAAAACGAATTTTTATACTACTAGAGGTCACTGATTTACGCTAGATAAAGCTTAATGAAGAATAGTGGAAACGAAAATCGTCACCCTCTTAGGAAAAAAAAGTTACAGCCTCTGAAAGTTTACAAAATAAGTTAGTTGATCTTATAGATAAAAATTAGTGGCTCGTGCTAGTTTTAGGGCCATCCTAGTTCAGGTTATGATAAGATTTGTTAATTCTACATAGATATTTTCTGTGTATACCTAGTAACAAAACTTATAATAACCTGACTTAGAGGGCCTGAGATGAGACCTAACACTGGATCGTCATATTGAAAAGTCTATGTGATTTTTACAAACTTTGAGATGCTGAGAATATTTATAAAAGCAGAAAAAATAATTTTTTTTTTGTATTCTTCACATATTTTCGTTATTTTCAGATAACAACACCTTTCTATTAAAATCTGTTTAGAAGGCAGTTTATTGGAATAATTAGCCCACCCTTCAAAAATAAGAGGATTAATTTGATTATAGTTATTTAGAGAAAAGTTTGGTAACTAAAAGTTCTCGCACTTCGCAAAAAAGTTAAGTTTGCGATTAATTAATCTTTAAACTACTGCCGTCCAGGGTAAACCTAATTCATCAAGAAACTTATCGCCCGTATTAAAATTTCCTATGTGGGAATTATTCATTAATTTTATATTATTAGGATTATTGTGGTTATGTGTTGGGAGTTATTCAAATATTAGAGAAAGAAAACATAATTCTCATTTAAAATTCGAAACTTTGTGAAATCCTGAAATTAGTATTGTTTAGAACACAAAAATATATAATGTTCATCATAAAGGAGTTTGCGCAGTTGAATATATTTCGCCGTATTCGAAATCGAACAAGTATAGTCTGAAAAATAGCACTTGTAAAGTAAAGTGTAGTTTTAAAATATAATATATATTATAGTATATAATATAGTATATATATTTATCTATTAATAATATATATATTATTATAATATGGATTTTGATATATCATCATTTTTCTATCTTTCAACTTTATATTTTTATATATATTATATAATATAGTAGTTTTGTTGTAATAGAGATAATATAATATATATATATAGTATATATTATATATTATACATATACTATATATATAAGATATATATATTAATATATAGTATATATATATGTATATATAGTATATATATTATATAATATAATGGGGTACTGAGCGGGAAAGCATCATGCCAATGTAAACTAAAAAATTATATAAACTAAAGGAAAAAAATTATTTTGATTTTTAGCAAGCAATTTCATCGCGGTGAAACTTAAAAAAAAATTAATTTTCTTGCCATAAAATTCATAATTAATAAGCACCGTAAATACTAGGTATCAGAATCTTAGATCTGTAAGCGTACAATGTGATTGTATTTGAGAAATAATACCTGCATTACTTGGGGAGGGAGAGAGTTGCCGAATTTGCATTTTATTTTACCTCTGGAAAATGTTATTTTTTCTTTTTTATATGCTTTTTAGGGGCTCTTTGAGCTTTATGGGGTCGGCCTCCTGAGGGACGACAGAGGGGACGAAGTCCCACCCGTCATCCCCGGTAGGCCCGAGAAAACCCGACTCTATCCATCGTTCTTGCTTACCCGTACGTGGGATATCTTTAATTAAAAAAGAAAAAAAATTTCAACATGTTTGGCCCCTTTTCTGGTGCGTGCTCACTCGGACTACTCGAGGCTTCTTCGTATTCTCAGAAAACGGTAATATCATACAAGTTTTACGTGGTGCTAAGACAATTTGTAGGTGGCGCAATTTGGTTGTCTTAATTTTTCTTCTTTTTTTAATTTCACATACATTGAAACATCACGAAATGATTTATCACCCTGGTCTGTCGCTGTATTGGGTTACTACATGCATGAGATGATTTCGGAGACAGGCTGACCTATATATATATATATATACTATGTATATATAATATATATTATATGAATATATATAGATATATAGTATATATAATATATATATATAATATATATATATACTAATTATAGTATTATATTATTATACTTATAATATATATAGTATATAATATATATAATATATATATATATATATATATATTAGTCATTTATTCACGCACATAACTTTGCTTGTTGCATTTGCGGAATAGTCTATCTCAAAGATATATTTTTCTAGTATATTTTTTTTGCAGTTAACGGTCTAGATATATATATTTATTTATATCTGAACTGTTTCAAATATTCGAGACTTGCACATTTCGAAAAACCTTATCTATTAATTGCGTTCCAAGGAAACAAAATTTTCGGCAATTTGTCATCTTTGCGGAAAATATTATTTTGGTTTATTTTGAAATTTTTTTAACCCTCTTCTGAATTATTGCTTATTTAATCATAGGTGGTAGTTTATATTAGATTTAAGTCGTGCGTTTTGCTCATATATCGAGTTGCAAAATAATAAAAATAATAATAAAAAATAAAAAATAATATAAATAAAAAATAATAATAAAAAAAAAAAGTAATAATAAAAAAAAATAAAAAAAAATAAAATAAATAAAAAGTAATAATAAAAATAAATAAAAAATAAAAATAAATAAAAATAAAAATAAATAAAAATAAAAATAAATAAAAATAAAAATAAAATAAAAAAAAAATAAAATAAAAAAAAAAAAAATAATAAAAAATAAAAATAATAAAAATAAAAATAATTAAAATAAAAATAATAATAATAAATAATAATAATAATAATAATAATAAATAAAAATATAATAAAATAAATAAAAAAATAAATGAAAAATAATAATAAATAAATAATAAAAATAATAATAATAATATAATAAATGATTATAAAAAGCTTGATAATAATAAAAATGATCAAATAATAATAATAATAATAATAATAATAATAATAATAATAATTAAATAATAATAATAAATAAAAAATAATAATAAATATAATAATAATAAATAATATAATAATAAATAAAATAATAATAAATAGAAAATAATAACAAATTGCAATAGTATAATTAAAAAATAATAAATAAAAAATAATAATTAAATAAGAATAATAATAAATAAAAATAATAATAAATAAAAATAATAATAAATAAAAATAATAATAAAGTAAAATAATAATAAAATAAAAATAATAATAAATAAAAAATAATAATAAAATAAAAATAATGAATAAATAAAAAGATAATTAATTCCGCTAATTATTATTATCAGCTGTTAACAGATAAAAAAAATCAGAATCAAATCCTAATAAGTAAAATATAATTAAATAAAAATAATAATCAAACTAAAAAAAACCAATGAATTAAAAATAATAATAAATAAAAATAATAATAAATAAAAATAATAATAAAGTAATCAAATAAATAACTAAATAAATAATAAAATAAAAATAATATTAAATAAAAATAATATTAAATAAAAATAATATTAAATAAAAATAATATTAAATAAAAATAATATTAAATAAAAATAATATTAAATAAAAGAATATTAAATAAAAAAATATAAATGAATTTCTATAAAAGAAAAATAAAATGAAATAAAATATATTAAAAAAAAAATAATATTAATCATAAAAATAATATTAAATAAAAATAATATTAAATAAAAATAATATTAAATAAAAATGTTAATTGTTATAACAAATATAAATTAACAAAATTAAAAAAATTATAAATAAAAGAATAAAGAAATTAAAAATTTAAAATTTAAAAAATTAAAATAATAGTAATTGTAATAATAATAGCAATAATAATAATAGTAATAATAGTAATAATAAAAAACAAATAATAAAAAGTAATAGTAATAATAGTAATAGTAATAAAATACTAATAATAATAGTAATATTAAAATAAGGATAATTTCAAATATATCTTTCATGGTAATTGAAAAGTAAAACCTTTGAGGCCTGTCAACTCCATGAAGTTTAAAATATTGACCACATGCATTGCATAACCTTTGACCCTTATCGTTTTTTCTCCACGGAAGGCTCTTATTCCCTCTACAATTATTACATTTCTTCTCTTTTTGCGTCTGTAATAAAAACAAAACTTTTTTTTAAATTAAATAACATTAAAAATAATTGGAGGCGACATAACAATAACTGACAATAATAATAAAAATAAAAGTGAATAACAATAACAACAATAATAAATAAATATAAATATAAATAAGAAACATCTACGGATCAAATATTTTTGAAGCATATCAGATATACATTAATATAGTAAATATCTAGTTTTTGATCTAAATATTTGAACTTAGAAATTTTTCCCAGAAAATATTCTGATCAAAAACTAGATATTTACCTATTAATATATTAGTTAAAACTGTGAATTTCACTGCATGGTTCATTTACTGATATTAAAGAGTTAAAAAGTTGAAAATAGGAATCATTCGTACTTTAATATATAAAAAGAAACCATTGATGAATGTTCGAGTTGTTCAGATCTGTTTATGGGCACTAACAACTCGACTAATCTCATGCCTAAGCTCTTCTACAGAGGAAGAGACGAACGCTCACACCTGGATACTGTCCGCGTCACCAAACGATTGAGGTCTGTCTACTCCATGAAGCTTAAAATACTGAGGCCCGTCAATGCATTGCAAACCCGTTTGACCCTGTATCGTATTTTTTCTCCGGAATGGAAAGGCTCTTAATCCTCACTAAGCAACTATTACATACCTCCTTCCTTGTGCGTCTATAATGAAAACAAAAAACTTTTTAAAATTAAATAACTTATTAAGAATAACTTAGAGGCGACAATATAACAATCAATATTAAATAAAAAATAAAAAAAAATAAAAATAAATAACTAACAAAAACAACAACAATAATTAATAAATATAAATATAAATAAAAAACTGTAAAGATCTACAACAAAATACCTTTAAAGCAACATCATAGTTAATAATTAGTTAAAACTGTGAATTTCACTGCATGGTTCATATACTGATATTAAAAAGTTTTAAAAAGGTTGAAAATAGAAATTTTGTAACTGTTATTTTTAATGTATACGAAAAAAAAAAACATTGATAGAAATGTCAGAGTGTTCAAGAAATTGGTTTATGGTCCACTAAACACTCGACTAATCATCCTAACCCTATTACAGAAGATACTCACGTCTAGGATAGTGTCCGTACCGACAACGATTGTGAGGTGGCTGTCAAGCATCGCAGATGAAGTTAAAATATTGGCACAATAGCAGATCTCTGCATTAGCATAACCTTTGACCCTTATGACGTTTTTTTTCACTCACCATGGAAGGACATCCCTTGTACTTCCCTAAATTTATTAACATTTTCATTTTTTGCGTCTGTAAATCAAATACTTTTTTTTTTTTCAATTTAATAACACTTATTCTAAAAATATCTCGGAGGCGACAACGAGAGAGAACAAGAACAATAACAGTTCAAACAATGACGATACATTCACAATGAATAAAATAGAAAGGAAATAATGAAAAAAACAACTATAAATATATAAATAATCAAATTGGAGAATCGCAGTTAAAAGACTCACGTACGAACAAATATTTTTTGAAAGCACATTCAAGAGGTATATGCATTGATAATAAGCGGTATTAGCTAAAACTGGTGAATTTCACTGGCATGATTCATTCTTACTTATATTTGAAACAGTTAAAAAGTTGAAAAAAGGGCATCATTCGCAGTTTTATTTATAAAAAACATTGCTGAAATATCAAGTGGTTCCAAAATCGGTTTATGGGCTACTAACACTCGACTTATTTCATTGTAACGATTTTGAATGATTTTATTCGTCCCGTCATGTTAAACATTCTCCTCATGAAGTTTTAAAATTATTGATTCCACATTCATTGCATAACCTTTGACCCTTATAGTTTTTTCTCCATGGAAGGCTCTTATTCTCTCTACAATTATTACATTTCTTTTTTTTGCGTCTGTAATAAAAACAAAAAACAATTTTTTTTTTTAAATTATATAACACTTATTAAAATAATTTGAGGCGACATAATAATAACAATAATGACAATTATAATAAAAATAAAAAAATTAAAATAAATTAACAATAATAACAACATTAATAAGAACAATAATAAATAAATATAAAAATGAAAATAAATATAAATATAAATCTAAGTTAAAAAATCTACGGAACAAATTTTTTTGAAGCGTATCAGATATACATTAATATATGTTATAACTGTTAATTTAACTGCAAGGTTCATTTAGTGCTTTTAAACAATTAAAAAGTTGACAACAAATAACACTCGACTAATCTCATCCTAACCCTTCTACAGGAAGAAGATATTCACCTGGATAGAGTCCGTCCACAACGATTGAGGTCTGTCAACTCCATGAAGTTTAAAATATTGACCAAATGCATTGCATAATCTTTGACCCTAATCATTTTTTCTCCATGAATGGCTCTTACTCCCTATGAAATTATTACATTTCTTCTCTTTTTGCGTCTGTAATAAAAACAAAACTATTTTTTTTAATTAAATTACTTATTAAAAATAATTGGAGGCGACACAATAATAACAACAAAAACAATGACTAATAAAAAAAATAAAAATAAATAACGATAACAATAATAAATAAATAAATAAAAATAAAAATAAAAATAAAAAAAATAAAAATAAAAATAAAAATAAATTTCCCCATTCTTTTAATTAAAGTTTAAATGAAAGAATATAAAAATTAAAAGTAGTAAAAATTTTTTAAAATATAACGAGTTGAAACAAATAACCAAACAAAACCAAAAAAAAAAAAAAACTTAAAAAATCTACGGAACAAATATTTTTGAAGCTAATTAGATATGCATATATATTTTAGCTAAAACTGTGAATTTCACTGCAAGGTTCATTTAGTGCAATTAAACAGTTAAAATGTTAAAAATAGCATCATTCGTAATTTAATATATAAAAAAAACATTGATGAAATGTCGAGTGGTTCAGAAATCGGTTTATGGGCCACTAACACTCGACTAAATATCATCCAACCCTTTTACAAGAACGAAGATACTCACCCTGTATAGTGCTACCATCCACACAACGATTGTACGTCCTGTCAACCTCCAATGAGGTTTAAAAATATGATACATGCATTGCACTAACCTTAGACCCTTATCGGTTTTTTCTTCCATGAAGCTCTTATTCCTTCTACAATTATTACATACCTCCTCTTTTTGCGTCTGTAAAAAAAAACAAAAACAAAAAAAAACAACAAAATAGTAATTTTTTTTAAATTATATAAAACTTATTAAAAATATAATTGGAGGCTATTTAATTAATACATAATAATAATAATCATCACTTTCAAAATAAAGGTAATAATAATAATTAATAATAAATAATAATAATAGATAATAATATAATAATAATAATAATAATCAATAATAATAATTATTTAAAAAAATTACTTTAACCGTTTATGTTAACTTTAGTAATTTATTTACAAGTAAATTGCATGATTAAATTAATTTATTATTTTTACTCTCAACTTAACAAATTGCAGAATGTTAGCATGTGATAATGCCTCAAAACTATTACATTAGTTATTAATTATATTATCTATTATTATTATTATTATTCATTCATTATTAATTATTATTATTATTATTATTATATATTATTATTATTATTATTATTCATTATTATTATTATTATTATCTATTATTATTCATTATTACTTAATAATTATTAACCAAATATCGATGCAAAAGTTATAACAACTTATAGAAATAAAAATCTTAAATTTTTAATTTATGAAACTCTAAAGTAAAGGAACTGGTAAAGTGAAGAAATGCTTAACTCTTTTAGTCGTGAAATTTAAATGTTTTGAGTCCATTTGAAAATTCGTATTATCATCACTCCATTCTATGAGACACCTGACACAGAAAAGGATTTTTTCTTTTTATATTTTAATATTTAACTTAATTTTCAACGAAAAAAAATAAACAAATGCAGATGTATGCAACTTCGACTTTAATAATTTCTAATTAGATCATATAATACAGCCCAAGGTGGCACCCCGCCTCATTTAGCGGCGTAGTCCGCCTAGCCGCACCCCTCCGCACCCTGCAGAAAACGTAGTCTCTAGCGGCTCCTCCGCACTATTCAGACCATGCAAACCTCCTGCAATCGCAAGTCCGCCAAGGTCCGCACTCCCGCCACATGATTCCCGTTCAAATAATGTGCACTTTACAAAACGTTTTAATATTAACATACTAAATAGTATATCATCCTTTACAAAAAACCAATTATCCGTAATATTATTAGGAAAACACTCACTACTATCATTTACAAACATCTCAAAGATATTTCCTCTTCCTCCTCAATTCCTCCTCTTTCCTCTTCAAAGGACAATAGATCCATATCAACTAAGATTACTGCTCAACAATTAAAAGCAGTGAAGGTCCTGCTTATTTGCCCTCAAAATACCCCCCAACCAATTCACTAAATTAATTCGCTCATTTGGAGATTAGATTCATTCGAAAAGTGTTATATTATTTTATGAACAATCTTCAACAAATAATCTCCTGCCCATCGCTGAAAGGGAAAGAGTCCTTGGTGCACCAGACCGAGTGCCCTGCTCGTTAGTTCCGCTTTCCAACAGCCCATTCTAATTTTAAAGGTCCTCACCGAACATCATTCTGCCCTCCCTCTGAAATATTTGCACCACCCGTCCACCCATAAGAAGTCTCATTTCGTCCAGCTTAGCAGAACCATGAAAGCCTCGACGCCTGCCAGAGTCCGATGCATATACTAACCGTATGCAGCTCCGCCGTAACTAAATTATATCATATATATAAGTATATAATTATATATATATCATAATATATATATATATATATAATATATATATTATATATAAATATATATTATCATATATATATATATATAATATAATATATACTTATATAATATATAATGATAATATACTAATATATATATAGATACTAATTAATATATAGATAATTAATATATAGAACTATATATATTAATCAATTCTTGTAAAACCCAAAATATATAATATATATAATATACTTAACTATATATAATTATATATATATATATATATATATAATATATATATATATATATATATATATACTATATTACTATATATAGATAATATACTACGTATATACATTACTGGTTGTGTGTTATATTTGGGTTTTACACAAAATTGATTTAGATATTTTTAAATTATGATAACGAGATATTTAAACTTTGGTCGATCCGCTTAATACCCATTCACGCTAACCCGACGATCAATTTTACATCTATTTATCCTTATAAATGGTACCATAAGGAGGCTTGAGCTAGAATCGGTTTTGGAAGTTTAATCTTATTAAGAAAACAATAAGTCACGGAGAGGTAAAAAGTATAATTAGTTCTAAAATTAAAATAATATTTCTTTATTATAACCAGTAAAATTCATTAATAAGTAACACTATACTTTCATTTTCATTAAAAGGCTGCGGAACAAAAGAGCGAAACTTTTTTTGATCCGCACGTTCAAGTCCGCTATTTTCCTGACGACTCCGCACCTTTCTGTAGTCCCTCGGACGGACTACGACTTAAATGACGGAAGTCCCACCTCTGATATACAGTATATATATATATCATATATATATATAATATAATATATATATATATATATATATTATATTATATAGTATATATATAATATCATTATATAATAAACATGCGTTAGGGTATATATACTACTATATATATATCATATAACTTATATATATATATACTATATATATATATATATACTATATATATATATATATATACTCTAGATCATACTAATATATATATATATATATATTATATATATGGAGACATTACCTCCTACAGCACCGACACTTGGATTGTTTCCAATGATAATGCTGACAATACCAGGACGATGAACTTTGAGTCTGAGGACCCATGGTTATAGAATTATTCTGCTTCAGCAAAACATCGCTTAAACATAATTTAATGAGTTGGCATGGACTAATATGCTGAAAAACTGTGCAGCTTCAGCATCTGTCAGGATTAAACCGGCTGATCTTTGCGATTCAATATTTTAAGTTAAATAACACATTAACAAGAATAAATTATAACACTAATAATAACACTAACAAAGACAATCACTGAAACGGTTAAAGATACACAAAATAACACTAATAAATTTCAAAATCAATATAAAATAAATATAAATATAAATATTTAATAAAACAACTCAAGTCTAAAAACACACGGAAAAAATATTTTTGAAGCACATCACATATACTTTAATATAATATTAAAATAATGAATTCTATTGGCAAGCTGACTTTATTAATATAAAAAAATATTTTGTCTTGAAAAAGAATTCTTTCCTTTAATATAGCAGATATAATTGTATGAAATGTCTGAGGTGTTCATGAAACTCGCGTTATGGCCACTAACACCCTCGTACCAACTCATCCCCCATAACCTTTCTCAGGAAGAAATACTCCACCGCGATAGTGTCCTCCACTCCATCGAATTTTAATATTCACCACATGCATTGCATAACCTTAACCCTTATCCTTTTCTCCCATGAAAGCTTCTTATTCCCTCCAATATTTATCTTGGTGTCTTCTCTTTAGCATATTATAAAAAAACAAAATCAAAAAATTTTTTAAATTAAATAACTTATCTAAAATAATTAATTAGATGCATCCATGTTGACACAATAACAACTTATAACAATAAAAAAAAATAAATAAAATAAATAACAGCAATAATAAAAAATAAATAAATAAATAAGTATATAAATATAAATATAAATATAAATATAAATATAAAAAAAAAATTGATAAACCCATTCATTAGTAGAATCTAGAAAATATTTACAAACCCAGACTAGATTAAGATATTTTTGAAAGGGGAAAACGAAGCATAAGTTTTCCCCATTTTTTTAATAAATTCAAATAAAATTCGTATAAAAAATTAAAAGTACAAAAAATTTTAAAATATGATTTGAAACAAATAACAAACCAAAAAAAAACAACTGTTAAAAAATTACGGAACATACAATATTTTTGAAGCCTCATCAGATATACATAAATTATATAGTTAAAACTGTGAATTTCAATGCAAGGTTCATTAAGTGCTATTAAAAAGTTAAAAATGGCATCATTCGTACTTTAATATATAAAAAAAAACATTGATGAAATGTCAAGTGGGTCAGAAAGCGGTTTATGGGCCTATAACACTCGACTAATCTCATCCTAAAAACTTCTACCAGGAGAAACACTCACCCTCGAAGTGCTCCTCCACAATCGAATTGAGGTCTTAATAACACTCCATGAAGTTTAAATACTGACCCGCATGCATTGCATCGTTTTTTCTCCATGGAAGGCTCTTATTCCCTCTACAATTATTACATACCTCCTCTTTTTGCGTCTGTAATAAAAACCAAAAAAAAATAGTAATTTTAAATTTTAAACACTTATTAAAATAATCTTAAGCGACATAATATCAATAATAAAAATAATAATCAATAATATATAATAATAATAATAATAATAATAATAATAATATAATTAATAATAATAATACATAAATAATAATATAATGACAAAATAACAATAACAATAACTAAACTAAAACTAATAACAAAACTAATAATAAAATAATAATTAAAACAATTAAAACTAATCAATAATACATAATCAATAATACATAATAATAAAAATAATTTTGCATAAACCAGCTACCTTTATTATGTCAAAACATAATAAGCATAAAATAATACTTAATTGCATGTTTAAGATTGCAATAACATTTATTTAATCTCAATTGTAAAAGTTACGAAATCTAACAACATATTAAGCCTCTCAAACTATCTATTTCTTAATTTTATTATATTATTACTTCATTCTATTCAGTAATTATTATTATTATTATAGAAAACTGCATAAAACGAAATATGTAGTAACTTATCAATAATAAAACATATCAAATTGTTCGTTTTTTGACACGTCTAATTAAGAAAAAAAAGAATTTCATACCTTTAGTCGCTAAATTATTGATTGGACGTCCATTTGCAGCATGTTTATTATAATTCCCAGTTCTGATAACGACCTCATAAAATAATGCATATGAACTCTTAACAACTCTCT
>JABUQX010099708.1:20000-30030 GCA_015478945.1 Trachelipus rathkii
ATTTATATAGTATCCGGGCATGATCTCTTATAATTATATTATTTTTATAATTTATATATATATAATTATTGATAGGTGGATTTGGAGGTATATGATTTTTATATTTATTAATTAATTATATATATTATTTATTAATTTTTATTATTTAGATATATTATTACTTATATGAGATTTATTAGTACTATATTGTACATATAGGACAATAATACTAGCAATACTATGTATACTAACTCACACCATCCACATACCATCATATGCTAACAGCATACATCTCATCACCATATTTATACCTAATCTATATATATATATATATATACTATATATATACTGACTCTAAATATATATATATTTAACGGCCTCACATATTATTTCGTATTATCCTCAACTACTACCCACATCAGTACTCACTAACCATTTTTAAGCTTCCTATATACTATATATTTTATAGACTAAGTAGGTAAACAAATTAATATATAGATAATCTCACAGCTTACTTTTGAACTACGATAGATCTAGGCATATATATCGTTCATACGTATTATCACTAACTATACTTAACTATATGTGAATTAACTCGTATCTTAGTGATTATTTTCGTATATGACATGATCCAAACAAGAGTTAGTTATTAATCTATTCTATTAAAGTCACTGAGTCTAACTTCTATATCAATTTTATCATACCTATGTTTACAAATTATATATATATACTCGTATTGTGGCTTCATTTTATAGATTTTTTTTTAGTTTTAATATTTTGCTCGGCTTATATACTTTAATTTTGTTAAAATATTTATTTTATAATTGTATATTTATATAATATAGATTTTAATTTTTGTACTTACTATTATAATACCTATATATTAATTTACATAATATTATTATATAATATTCTTATATTATATTATATTATACACTATATTATTCTTATTTAATTGTGAGCTATTATTACTGTTCTTAACTATTAGTTATTATTAATCTATTATATAGGGTAGTATAATAAATGATCTGAAGGTTGCAACATGGGAAAGTACGCACAATTAAAAATAATGAATGAATGTAGTAAATTAATATATTTTAATATATATATTGCTTTAAAGAAAAGTGAATGTAGATATTACGCGCATGAAGAGATATAAAAATATCTATTGAAGAAGTGTCTCATCTCTTATTCTGCAGTATAGTCAAGACATTAATAATAATTTGCTCTATTTGAAAGAATTAAATTTAATTTTGCGAATAAGGACTCCAATGTAAATGGCTAGTACTTGAAGTTATATTAAATCGAATTATGGATAAAAAATAACACACATCCACTTAATAAAGCATACATAGCATCAACATCAAATTTTTTTTTCTGAGAAGTTATCAGGATGAAGCATAATTGGAATTAACTTTTTTGCAGGAAATGAGTAATACTCTTAAATGTGCTGATTGTCAGAATGCACAGAGTTCGATACACAAATTTTTTTGTATTGTCATCAACAAAAGAAATTGAGTATTTACTTTCTATATTACTGATCCAATTCTTGAAATTTTATTATGCTTAACGTGTAAGCATGTTGTTCTATATATTAAATGTAACATAACTTATCACACTGGACTAGAATATTAATGTCAACAGTTCTATATTTTACTTCTAAGCATACCTTATCGCATGAAATTTAATCAGCTAACACTCGAACAAAGTTTCTCACACTTCAAGCAACAGTATTAAGTAACTACACTACATATTTTAACCCAAATAACGTAAGCTTATTTTCCTACTTACTCTTTTGGTCAGCATAAACTCTTACACTAATTTTCAATGTAATTTTGTACATTAACCATTTGTATTTCTATAGGAAATTCGAAAATTCAGTCATTGTATTTACCCACCGAATTTCAAGTCATAGTCTTTATTTTTTTCTCTATGTTGTTTTTAACAAACATTACTTAAACTAAAGAATTCGCTAAGATAGTTCTTATACTTCAACAAAAATAATGCCCTATTTAGTGGAATATAATTAATAAGCAGTATTAATCAGTAAATCAGTAATCTAATTTATATCCTTTTATGGGAATTTCAGAATATTTTAAAGTAATTTCATGATGCTATTGATCTATGTGTGGATTCTATTTTAGATCTATTAATTCAAGTCATTTCTAGTATAATTTATATAGAGAAAATAACATAAAAAATCAGTTCTTTTATACACTGATCAACGGAATATATGCTAACGTAGCAAAAGTTTTTCCATTAATGAAACTAACATGGCATCACCTGAACTAAGATCTAATGTAGCATACAACAAACCTAGCATACCTAAGCACAGAATAAACATAAGCTAAACAATCACGCAAAGTTCTACATCTACATTACCCAGTAAAGATAAATATCTATACATACAAAAACGTAACCTATTCAACCTTTTTCAAGTTCGTTTAAAATAGATCATATGTAATTTTACATTTACCATTCTGTATAAATTTTAATCGACTTCTTCCATCATAAACTTTGGTCTAATTATAATAACAGAATTTATCGAATATATGCTAACGTAAACAAATTTTTACATTAATAAGCTAACATATACATAACTTGATAACTTAGTATAGTATATTGTACAATATTACAACGCAAACTCTAACATAACTACATCACGGAGATAATGCTGCTAGACATTTTCACGAAAGTTCGGATACTAATTTCATTTAAGTAAAAAGTACTAACAACACATACAAACTCAATGTATCCCAACTTTTTCAACATATCAGCAACAGCTAAGCAGTATTATCGTACCTACCAAAGGTGCCTTAACAAAATGACAATTCTATTCAATTGATACAACATCTGAAACATCATGGAATTGCACTTACTCTCATAATGCAACTCATATCAGATATAAATTGAATTTTGAACTATGTTATATTTTATAAGGTGCATTACCGATTTTTTAAGTTCTTTAGGTAACAGTTCCTTCTTGTAATATGAATTATTTAAATGATTATTTGAAGATGTATTTCGGCACGGCCAGTTCTTATGATAGATTTTAAATCTTGCACACAGAATTCTAGGCGTGACGTGGCTTTGCAACCGCGGCCTTTCGACTTAACTTGCTTGAACTACTCCAGAACCAGCATGCGGAGGCTTAATGCCGCTTGAGCAGCGATCATTCTAGAAGAGAGCTCCTGTTGAAGAGAGTTTCGATGCGAAATGGAAGAAGATGGCTAGAACGCGCACTGAAAGGCGTGAATGTTTAAACCCATAATCCTTAGAGTATATAACTGCAGAGTCTATGCCATGCGAGAGAGACACTCACACCTATTATTGCACGTTCCGTACGAAATAACTCTTTGCTCTTACGCAGGGTGTCTTTTCTGAGATACAAAAGTGTATATTGCGGTGTGTTCAGAGATACGAGATAAGATATTTCTCGTCTACGAATGTTACGTGCATTTCTCTTATTGTCAAATACGTCTTTCATCTCGTTGAGGAGGTCTATGAGGATAGAATTAGACTTATGAAATCATAAGATTAATACTAAAATATTAATAAATTATTTATATATATATTTTATTATATTAATTTATTTTATATATTACTTAATTATTTTATTATTTAATTTATAATAATTATTAATTAAATTAATATATTAATTAATTATTATTAATTTATTATTTAAATATTATAATTATTATATATAATTATATATATAACTTATTATTAATTATATATTATTTATTAATTATATATTACATAATATTAATTTATATTATATAATTATCGTAAACATACCACTTTATATTAATCTTTCTTAAAACAACATCCGAAATAAACTTGGCATTAGGCGACCTAACTTCGGTACTATCTCAAGGGGATCATTACTCAAAAGTAGAATCATATAATGGCCGTTAATAAAATGCCCTTATCTATATTTTGAGAGGTGGGGAGGTAGATAACAAGATACGTGAGAGATACAATGTTATAATGTTAGCTCTAAAAGTGAGGTTCCGCTTGATGTAAAAAGCATTTATATTTAAGCTGTTGGGGAGGGGTATACATTAAATAGATGAGGTGGAGTAGGAGGGATAGTTAATAATAAATTCCTCGCTAATCTCTAGACATGACTCAACAGTTTGTTCTGATACTTAATAATTAATGATATTATGAAATTATACTCAGGGTTATAACATAATTATACACTTATATGTTATCATGTTATTCTATGCACGTAGTGAGTATGAAAAATGTTAAGTATCGCGCTACGCATAAGACTATGTATGGTACCATACACAAAACACACATTACATGAGCTCACATATATATATATATCGTATAATATATAGTATACTTTATATCCTATTTGTTTAAATGAAAAGAACGAATATACCATAGAAAGGTTAAATTTAAAAGCTGCTCTATCTCCATGTGGGATTTTGCAACCAACCAACACACATAATATTATTGAGCAGCGTATGAAGGCACATGATAATTGACCTGTTAGTGACAGTTGGTATCACCTGTTGTGATTTGTATAATCGCCTTCGTAACGTTTTAGGTAACCCTCAGAGATTTATGACTTTTATTAATATTAGTTACTTGAATATACATAACTTTATTTTGATGTGTATGTGAAGGAATGGACTCTACAATCAATTTTATTAAGCCACCGGGTCATATTGACGTCCTTCTATACTGCGCCTACAATGTACACGGGTGGTTTGCAATTTCCAGAGCAAGTTTCCTTTCTGCAGTTAATTTCTTTAACCATTCTTCTGCGATTATATTGATATTCATTTCTTTAATACTCAATATATTATTTATTAATTTAGTCATTTATATACAGATCCTAAATATAACTTAATCTACAAAATATTTATGTAGTATTATACGAAAACCTGACAGATGTATAGGAAACATAGTGCTTGGAAGTTAAACTCATACAATGAGATAGATGAGAAATACAGAATGAACAGGAGCATCGATTAGTCTTTATATTAAATTGTTTTCTGAAAGTCCAACTTTTTTTTGGAAAAGATATGGAGGTATGGACAGTTAATATAATCGTACTAGATAAAATAATCGGGTTCATATTGGTCCTGCACGAAGCGCCGCAAGCAAATCTAATAAGCGGGTGTGGTTGAGATGCTGGCAGGGATAGTGTATCTAGTATTTAAATCCAAATTTCTTTAAATAATCTAGAATTTATCGAATATTTGCTAAAAGTACTACTCACTACATTTGCGTATTATATAGCCATATTACTCATCTATATTTTACATATAATATATATACTATATACATAATATATATAAGTATTTAATATATATTATATAATATTATATATAAGTAATATATTATATATACATATATATATATTAATATATTATTATATAATATGATATATTAACATATTGCAATAATTAATTCACTTATTATATCATATATACTAATATATATATTAATATAGTACCATATTTTTATATAGACCACTATTTATATCTAATATATATTATATTAATTATATATTTACCTAATTATTTATTATATGGTATAATAATATGATGAGAACAAAAAAAAAAATTCTTCACAGAAATAATAATAAAACGAATTGTTATATACACTATATATATAGTGTTGATCAAATTAATTTGTGTGTTGTGGTGTGTTTGCTATTATTGGTATTTAGGTGTTTGCCGAATACATGGGTTTGTAATACACATACGGGCAATTATACAAAAACTACCTTTATGGAAGTACAGATATTTGTAAGACCGAATTCATATCATTATTTTTAAGGTTAGAATAAAACGCAACAGATGCCTCATGTAATTTGTGGGATATTTAACCCGGTTGTTTATTTGTTATATACCGTTTTTGACAATATAGGCTTATTTATTTGTATAATTCTTCACTACCGCCTTAAATTGATATGAGTACCACTTGAATAGGGTTATCTTGTTCAAGTCATTTATTGTATCTCATATCCTACTCATACAAAGAGTCATAATATACATATATACTCAGACCTATATATTTCTATAGTTGTGATTACCTGTAATTGAGTAAATAAGTTGAGTCGCTATTGACGTTTTATGGTGTTGAGTGTAGTAAGATCTTATGTGTGATATAAATATATTTATATCAATTAATTATAGTATTAATAGATAAGCATAATGAGTGTGCAGCATTCCATAATGCTGTATTATAATAATTAATAATTATTATAACTATGATTATTATTATCAGCTAATAGGGTAACTATTAAATTATAATATAACATTAAATTAATAATAATATATTAAATAATATATTGATATAATATAAACAAACGAACAATTTCTTAATATAGAGTAATCTTTGTTCTAACTTAAATAATAAATTATATCAGCGCTATAATTATTAATCATTTACATATTTTTTATAATTTCTTTCTGAGGTAGGAGGCTTATATTTAGTAGTACGTATACATTAAATGGCGGACCAAATACCACTTATAACTGTGACTACTATGAGTTAATTAACAATGTTGCATATATATAATAATAAACTTGTTAATAATATTGTGAGTGAGTAGTAATAGTGCAGTTTGATTTCATGGAGTAATTGAATTATGAAGAATTCAATAATCTGATATATTAACATGGTATTCCATTTCCCTTTCTATAAGCTTATATTGAAAAGTTATATATAATACTTGAGCTAGGTAACCTATGATTGAGCTATGATTTGAATCTTATTTCATCACGGTTAGACAGGAGAGAGTAGTTAAGGTAGTTAAATACGACATGAGCTTCTAACAGTAAAAGGTTTGTTAAAGTCTCGCTTTCGTGAATATAATGTTCAATTAGAATCTACTCCGCGAAATCATGTAGGTTGACACTGGAGATAAACGCGTAATCTCGTCCCTGTGGAATCCTAGTTCTATTCAAACACTACAGTCGCATATGGGACTGTTTTTTGTTCAGGTATAGTTTAAGAGTCTCGGTATATTGTGTAGGCTATTGGAAGGAGGGAGTTAATAGTGATGAAATAATAAAAACATAAATACTAAAAGCGTGAAAAGCTTATGACAATAAATTTGGTAGAGACGAAGAAATAAGTAATCAAAATTGCAATAAAAGAAAATCAGTAACTGATTTGTTATTTAATTGTTGATTAATAATTAGTTTATTAAATTATTTATTAATTATACTAATATCTCGAAATTAAAGCAAAACTTATTTACCATTCTACTTCTTTAACAGAATCACACCTGATTATTTATTGTAACCAGTATAGTTTGAGTGGAATTTAGTAGTACCTGTAATAAGTAGTATTTATGATTAAATTTAGTATATTTTAGATATGTATTATATTAGCCACTACTCCACTACTACTATTATATGTGAATAATCATAAAGTATTATTATATACTAATATATAGTGGAGGTGAGAATGATATTAAATGAGTATTTGTGCAATAGTTTATAGCCCATCATTATATAGTAATTATACCCCATTTATCATTTAACGTGACAGGTCTCGTAATATCTAGTTCTTATTTATTGTTTACGGGGTAGGCTATTTTGTGTATACACAGTATCGTATACCTATATTATACATTACTATACTAAGTATATAGTTCATAGTTAGTTTCATTTATAAGTTATGATTATATATATTAAAATTTGATATTTATAAATCGTTATATTTATATATCATATTATTATTTAGGGATAATTTGAAAGTAAAATGTAGATAATAGTAAGATGATGGTAGTGATTGTGGGAGTAGGGGTGGCCGAGGTGTGAAGTTACGTTAGATTGTGAGCAGCTGGGAGAGCAAACTATGTTTTTTCGTAATTATGGTTATATATATGTATTGTGATAGAAATATGCGTAAATAATGATTTCATAAAAAAGTGAAGAACAAAGGATATATGTGAACTGGTACGGAATAAGGTGGCTTGGTGCAAAATAAATCCATTGGTGGGAAGTCTATATAAGGACTAAGTCCTTGAATCGGCACAAGTGGGTTTTATGACAAGAGCAATGTTGTTACCATGTGTTATGATGCAGTAATATAGTGAATCATAATCCTTCGCCTTCACTCAAACTGTATCATTCCTCCACACAGGAGTAAGAAGTATGAGTTCTAAGGTACAATAGTGATTTCTAGATGGACAATCCTTAGGGAATCAATATTTATGGGAATTGTGAGAATATTGATAAGAATGAGGAGGGAATGCCATTAGTGGAGTTTGTGTGATGCGAAAGAATGGGTAAAATAAACGAGATTAACATTGAAATGGTTTGTCATGTGGAAAGGATGGATTGGAAATAGTTATATTGCTACGCGAGTTTAATGTAATATTGTGGTAGAGTGTGTGTTGGGGAATCGATCGGTTCAATTCGGTTCATGTCGTTTGGCGAAGAGGGCCGAAGATTAAGAGAAGATTGGGATTGAGTCTTAAAATAAAATGCCAGATGAGTGAGAATGTGAGTTGCGGTAAGAGGTCGAGAAGAAAAAGTGCATAAGAGAAGTGATGGCGGGTTTGTGGAATGAGGATGATAGTAAAATTGTTTGGCAAGGGTAAACTCCAGCATCTGAGCGTAGACTAGGCCACATTGAGGGTGGGGTAAAATTCCGCCTAGTCTCGGTGGAAACCCTATTTTGTGGAATTTTCTTGAACTGAGAAGGTATTTCGTTCTCGCTTAAGCGTAAAAGGGGAAGGCCAAGGGGGGGGCTTCTTTTTTGATTTGCGTCAGTCATCTTCTAATCATCTTAAAACTATAATTTCAACTTACTTTGGGTGAAAGCTAGACGACGGTTATGTTGTTTTTCTATCCACCAATTAGGTTAGACATCTCTAAAACTACTTTTATCTGTTAAAAAGATTTGTTACACTACTTGACTAACTACTTGCATAATCCATGTAGGAATATGTTTGATGTAGCTCATTGTAGCATACTACTTTCTACCAAACCTGAAATTATAGAAATAGTTTTAACTGCTTAATAAAAATTGTAAAATAATTGGTAGAATTCCCCTTTTTTTTATTCAGTTACTTTGGTTCCGCAATTCTTGTATGTAGTGAATATGGGTGCTTTGTTTATTAAATTGATTACTGTTAGTAAACTTGGGTAATATTAATTTTAACGGTATGTATATATGACTATTTTAAAAGGTTTTATATATGGATTTTTTGAATTAGGAGGTATATATATATATATATATATTAGTATATATATTATTGAGTTGTGTTCTCACTATAGCTCTATTACTACTATATATTTAATTATAGTACTTTAGCTAATTATTTAATAAGTTTGCTAGGTATGGGTACTTAGTTCATGTGGTAAGAAAGTTCTTAACGCCCACACGAAAATACTTTAAATCAGAAATTAGTAAATTTTTTATGTATAATATAAAAAATACAAGTTTAATTAAATTAAGTCACTTCTAAGGGCGAATTGGAAAGCTAATTTAAAGCAAATAAAGAAAAATTTCATTGCTTGTTTTAGGTATCTTAGTTTGTTCTGAAACAAATTATTATTGCCAACATAAATTTTGTATTTGAAGCTAATGTCGTGCGGTCAATAAGAAAAACGGAAAAATGAAAGGAAAATTATTTTGGAAAGGTAACTATACCATCTTTTTTGAAAAAAAAAACATGAAATAAAAAATTCCTAGGAGGCCCTACACTCTAAAACCATCATTTGGCAATTTCACCCGCTAAACTATGGCAAGGAAAAAACATCATTTCGGCCTAGAACATCTATTTATGTATGCATAGAGGTTACCTGCAAAAAAATATATAGCACTTTTATTTCAAAAATTGGCTTTTCGCTTATAAGATAGTTTCCAGGTAATACTACATTTTTTTTATAAGATTTTTGTTCAAGTTGTCTTATTTTTGTTTGATTTCAAGGAGATATTAATTAAATTTGAATAGATTTATTCCAAATTTACTTTTTTGACAGTTCATAGCATATGAACGATTATTATATGCATATGTTTTGCTTGATTAATTAATTTCCTTCAATCTCTTTCAATCTTCTTATAC
>JABUQX010099709.1:2500-11136 GCA_015478945.1 Trachelipus rathkii
ACTCTTTGTGTGCTCCCCGCTATTTGCCTTTGGAAAATAACTTGAAAACATTTAGAAGATGTCCATCCTGTGACTGTTTTCAGAAAATCTAAATACCCAAGTTTTCCCAAAAAAATACACAAACTAACGTTACAAAATCTATTCTACTGGAAGATATTTCGAATTTAATCAATTGTTTTGTTAAGTTGGAATTTCCAATTGGAATTCTAAATTTACGTCAAATTTATTCCCATAATTATAAAAAAAATCTTTATAGCAAATAATATTGAAATGGGGTTTTCCCATATCCTGTTTATTAAAAAAGAATTAATTAAATTGAGAAATCATATCTTACAGAAATGCCCCTCTTTAAAAGCTGAAATATATTACAAATTTAAAATTTCAAAAAAAAATCAAATCTAGAATATATTCAATGATCTAAAGTATCAAATAATGTTAAATGACTGTGTATAAAGTATTAAAGTATTAATTATACCTATTAATGTTGACTGTCTAATGTATTAATAAAATCAACGAAATTCTTTCGAAATGTTAAATGTCTAAAATTTAAAATTCAAATATTTATCAAATAACTATCTAAAAATAAATCAAATATTTAAAAATATAACTAGTATTGGAAATAATAATAAAATATTAATTACGAATTAAATATGAATATCACATATGTACCTTTAAAAATATTGGAAATATGTATCTAAATATTTAAATTAATTAAGAAAATCAAATATTAAAATATCATATATATATAAATCAATTATAAGTATAATTTAAAATTATGTTACAATGGAGTTCCTTGTACAGAAAGAAGCCTTTGGATTCCTGATAGTTGTTGGTCTCATATTGGATGGTAAACGCAATCGGGTGGGTACTCAGAATCTGGATCGTTACATGGAATGGATAATCTTTGCTTATTCCTTTTATTAAGTTAACGAAGTCAACATAACTTATTTTCTTGGATGGAATTCCGTTTTTTCGCATTGTCTCTAGTATCAACTCTCAGGTACTGGTTCCTGTTAGCTCCAATAATACTGCGACTCAGTTATGTCTTCTCGTAACTTAAAAGAAAAATATTACAATGGCAGATTTTGTTTTCTATGGGAGTTAAAATGTTACTAATTATTTTGGTGTTATAGTAAGAAGTGCTTGTTTATAAATATGAATGGTTTCAATGAAATTAGAATTTAAATTGGATAGTTGTTTGTTCTTCTGTTAAATGATTGTGCGTGTTTTCATGAACAATATTAATGTAAATTTGCGTGCTAAATTTTAGTTTGTTTTCTGTATGGAGTTTTGTACTGTTAATAATAAATTCAAGAGGTAATAAATTGTTAAAATATTTAAACAAATAAATAAATAAATAATTAAATAGTTACAGAGGGGTTAGGTGACGTGTGATTTTAACTTATATCGGTAAGTGTGTGGTTCAATTACCTTAAATACTAAAGTAAATATTTACACTTTGTACTTATAATGTCCCCTTTGCGGACCAACCATTTTTACGCGCGTCTCTCGCTTTCACTATCCATGTTGTTTCATACCAAAATATTTTGTATCTTATGGCCAGTTTGTTTAATGGGTATTTACCTATGATACTGGTATATGGAATGTTCACACCCTTGATTGAATATTTGAAGAATTCTGTGATTTGTCTTCGTAAATTGTTTCTCTTATAATATAATATCCATATGCTCTCAAATCCCTATCTAGGGCACTTATACCTCTTACCTATCATAACGTACTCTCTTATTACAGATTCCGCAAATCCAAATCTCATACATCACAATCTTATAGTGACAGTAGATTCTTTATACTGCATACTGTTATGTTCCACGTAGGTATATGAACGACGCATGCTCATATAATATCGCTTGCTTAGCATGATTCTTCGTATTCTCAGAGTAGAAAGTATATTATGCTTGAGGGAATGTGAAATCTCTCAATCCCTAAAATTCTCTGTATATATGACTCAGAGAGATCTGATAGAAATGCGAGTGTTTTGTTCACTCTTCTGTATATAAATATGTTTACAATATATATATATATTAATATAAACTCTCATCACTGGAGACTCTATTTGACGTTAATAGTAGACTCATTCCTATGTATTAATCAATCAGTTGTATATATCAGAGAAAATTTGGTGATTTTGAGAGTACATTGGAGTATAATATTTAGAAGTAGTACTAGAATTGTGATATGTCCATTAGATACAGGAACAATATAAGAAGAACGAGAATATAATTACAAGTACCTGTATTGCTTTACAATAAAATAATTATAAATAGTACAAATTCAGGTACTAAAATATTTAACTAGTCAAACCTAAGGATATTATTTATATATGAGTGTTTTAGAAACACTTATTTTTCTGGGGAAAATATTCAATATTTACGAAATTTCTATCAGTAAAATTGACAGTAGTAGTTTTTTAATAAAGCTAATACTTTAATAATCACAGTTTTAAAATTTATAGATTTATTATTTTCGAGAAAAAATTGATAAAATTGGGAATCAATATATTTTAAATTTAAAGAAAACTCCCTTTACCTTTATGCTCACTATTTATGCTCATGTAAGTAATAATAGTAATTATATATCCAAGTGCTGGTGACCTTCGTACTGAATTGTACCACCTATACATAGGTAAAACTAAGACCATACGTAATGACCTTTCACATGCTAGTATTTGCATGATAGACATTATATAGCACTCTAATTTTATCATTTATAGAATATGCTGTACAGACACCATTTACATCATTATAACCCTTACTATATATATCCAAGCTATAATGTCATCATATAGTCTCTTCCAGTAGAAAAGACTAATATCATGATTAACGAATTTTGTGAAATTTAAGCCGCTCAACTGTATGATCCCGATTTTTACAGTTGTATAGCGTATCTCATTTGATATTAATTTGTGACAATCTCAACCAAATCCTTTATATATGAAAATTATAAAGTCACTTTTATAAACATAGTCATTTTAAAAATTACTATAAGTAATGTAAAGATTTTTTATTAAACCATTAAGGTTACTTAACCACATTTATTTTAATATTAATATCTGTAATTTATTATCTATTAATTGATGTTAGTAATTTTAACTTATTTATATTAATATTTTTAAAACTTTTAATGTTAATATATTTTATATAATATTATGTATTTTAATAAATTTTTATTCAATTATATATTTATATAGTAAGTCTTGAAAATTTGAGTGAAGATATGGTATTCTATAGACTATATATATAATACACTCGAAACTTACGGTATCTACTGTGAAAATATTTAAAATACATTTAATATAATCTAGAAGTGTAAATCTGACGTGTTCTTTATAATATATATATACTTTAACAAATAATATAAGGACAATTTAATTAACCTGTTGTATTTTCAATATACTAAATTAATACTTACAACAAAAAATCTCTTATTAAATAAAAATATTCACAAAACAAACTAGACGCTGGGTGTCATAGAGATATAATAATGTGAATGCCCGTAAGTACTTGCTTTAAATCTCGTAGTTTCTAATAATTATTAATTATAATGAGTTATACAGAAAATTGAATATGTTTCTTATTTTATGAAATACTATTAACATCAAATATAATAATTAATTTTGTATTGTAATTTTGTATATAATTGTGCTATATGTATGATTTTCAGATCTATGTATTGACTGATCACACTGCATATTGTATATATATTATATACTAAGATGAAACATAAATAAGTCAAACATGACTTCTGGCTAGATAAGAATGATTTTTGATACGATGAACAAAATAATATAATGGAAATCTTGGAAAGAGTTAAAATATCATGCATAATATAAAAACTTCATAGTAAGTAATGTGCTAAGTAATATAATTGACACATAAATTTTTATTTGCTAAGATAATAAAAGGTGCTAAAGTGACTTATTAAGTAAACAAGTCTCACAGTTAAATGTAATTTGTGAGAGTTATGTAGTAACACTGCAAGATTGACGATTCTAATTGTATAATGTATCAAGTAACCTTTAACATAATAATAACCATTGTAATACTTAAGATCCTAAGTACACAGTATTATTCTGAATGTATGAGTGCTTTGAACCCAGCATAGAATATAATATATAATAGAGATTATCACTAAATATATTATTATATATATATAACAAACGATCTCAAATAATAAAAAAAGTAGTATATAATACTTGCACATTAGCAATTCTAACATAGATTTTTATAAGATATCCATATTCATATACTTACAAATTTAAGGATAAGCTACTTAGTGATACAATAGAAAATAGAAGATACCTCACCTATAAGTATCCTCATATGACGTTGCACGAATTTTTGATTTCACGAGATATTTTTAAACATTATGTACTATATAGGCTATGTAGCTTATTATAAGACTCACGTATAGTTATATTACTGTTATATACAATAGTTATTATGTTTAGTCCAATAGGTATGATATTTATTTTTTTTTTGTAGATAAGAATTAACACTGTGTTTAGATTTTATTCTCGACTAAATATAAATTTTAAGATAGATATATATACATACTGATTTCGATATAAGAGCGATAATACTTGAAATTTTACTTGAAACTGCAAATTATACTCATCTTTAATTTTTGCATCTTTTATATATTCTATATATATTTCAATATTATTTATATTCTTTTTATATTTATCCTAATAGAGCACTTTATTTTTAAGAGCTGGTTTACAAGTTCACGAAAACAGTCAGCAACATTAGGAATATATAAAAATACTTGATTAATATTATATCAAATTAATAATATACTATATATTATATATTAGATATTATATATATATATAAATATAATATATAATATATAATTATTATATATATTAAATATATATATATATTATATATATTATATTTTAATATTTTATATTATATATATTAAATATATATATAATATATATATTTTATATATAGTATTTTATATATATATAACTATATATATATATATATATATAATTATATAATAAATATCTATATTAATATAATTTATATATATATATTATTATATATAATTATATATATATATATTATTATATATATTATATAATCTCTATATTATATATTATATACTAGTATATATATTATATATATATATATTGTATTATATATATATATTAATATACTATATATAAATAAATTTAAACTATATATATATTATATATATATACTATATATCTATATATATATATATATTATAATATATATATATATATATAGTATTATATTATATATATTTTCGTTTAGAGAGTGATATTCGTTGTAAAAAATTTATTTTATTTTATTTTAATTTTTTATTTATGTAGTGTTTTGTATAGTGAAAGTATATGTGTGTTATTCAATCATTATTTTGCTTTAATTAAGTGCTTCATTAAATCATACTACTTAAATCCATTCTATTTTTTACAGTAAAGCTCTATGGTGATTTAAATTAGGTCCAAGTTTTAATTTTTTCCTTTTAAAATTATTATACTCAAAGGTTATTCAATTTAAGGTCAATGGTTTTTCTATTTCCAAAGTTATACACTACATTTTTTTTTTTTTTTTTTTTTTTTTTTTTTTTTTTTTAGCAAATGTAATACAATTTACTAGAGTTTACTAATTTACAATGTTTAAAAATTTTTATTTTTAAATAAATTTTAGCTCCTGAACTTTTAAATTTAGGTTTTAGGTTTTGTTCAATTTTATCTCTGATTTTATCTCAGATTCCACCTTTTGATTTTGAATTTGTTTTTGTTTTTTGCAGTGATTGTATTTGTGAAATGGCCTATTTTCGCAGTCGTGGCCTTTCTATTTAGTTTACCAACATCCGTGGCTTACACTCTAACTCTGAATCCGTGGAATACCGTGTTTTTTAATAAATGTCATGACTTAAGCATATAACCTTTTCAGGAGTATCATAAACTCAGATAGCAATTAAGTTTTTTTTCTTCTATTCCTCTTCCTTTAACATATCCAACAAGAACCTATTTCATAATTTCAATCTCGAATCTTCAAACTTTCGATGTTATATAGCTTAAAATCTTTCTTTCTTCACCTGCTACCGTTCTCCTGATAATCGGATTTTCACGCCTTTTTTTGATTATCTTACTATTTCTCACGAGACTGTGATATCTTCTGATTCAAATACTGATGGTCCTCGATTAAGGGATTTCAATGTACACAACAACCGAATGATTGGGGGTTCTCTCAAACCGATCCAGCACGGGTGGAGACCGAATCATTCAACATTCTCCACGATCTGAAGCAACTAATTAGGGAAGCTAACACAACACATTCCGAATAGTTTCAAACAAATCTTGAGCACACTTGACTTATGTTTCACCACTAGTCCTTGTTTTTATAATTTCACCACCTTCGCTCACATCGGAAAATCTTATATTTCTTAATTTTAGTACTTTCTCTCCAACAGCTCCATCCTGCCCTTAGCGTATTTTCCGGCACTTTAGTAGGTCGATTGGGGGCTTTCCGTAGCTTCTGCGCCAACTATAACTGGAGTGATTGCTTTGACTCTGAAGACGCTTCGGCTTCTGCTGATAAGGTGAGAACTATAATCTTTGACAGGACGATAGGGTTCATTCTTTCTTAGAATGGATCTTTCTCTCCTCAAAATCCATGCCTCGATCATGCTTGTTCTCGGCCATTCAGGATAGAAACATTGCCTATCGGGAGTGCGAAAATTCTTGTTCTCCAATCACTCTCGCTAATTTTCATTCAGCTTGGAATCGTTGCTAGAATACTATTCGACTAGCCAAGTGGACTTTCATAAAATGAAAGTGTGCTGATCTCCTTGGTTCTCCTAATGACAGATCTTTCTAACCTCTTCCTTATGCCTCAATACTAGTACTTTCTCCCAGTGTTGAAAGGGCATATATGGCCAACCTATTCAAAGAAAAGGTAACCGCTATGATTCTTCTAACTATCACCTATACCTCTCTAAGATCTTTGAAACCTTTCTCAACTCTCATTTCTTCAATCTTATGGATTCTCATTCTTTCCGACCACCAGTACGGCTATCTGCGCTTGAGGTCTACTGGTGATATACTTTCCAATCTAACCGATTAATAATTTTCTGCCTTTAGGGACAATGAGAAGACATGTGCGGTGGCCCTTGACATATCTATGGCTGTAGGCCGGGTATGACACGCGTCTCTGATTTCTAAGCTCCCCACCTTTCCTCCTTTGGGTTGCCTCCTTCTCTTAGCTTACTTATTTATATCTAGCTATTTTTAACGTCGCTCAATATCGGCTGTTTTTGATGGGCTGACTTCTTCTTCCCTCCATGTCAACAGTAGTGTTCCCTCCTCTCAGAATTCTGGTCTTATCTTGTCTCCCTGCTCTATTCTGCTTTCATCCCATCAATGATTCTTTAGCTGCTCGACAAGACCAACTCTAATAATCCATCATTGCCTGATGTCTTACCTCTGTTCCTCAACTCATTTCATATCTTCTCCCTCTTTTGCTACTAGAATTACCTCTGGTCTCAATCTTTTCGATTCTATTCCCTCCGCTGAAGCTTGGAAAAGAAAATTTCCCCATCTCCCTTCTGGTTGGGGGCTAGTCCCTCAAACCTTTGTGAAATTCAATTCATGCTTTAAAACCCACTAGCTAACAATCAACTCCTCTCCTAAGACACCCTTACATAACTTGTGCAAAATCTCTTTTCGAAGTATTGTTTTTCTTGCTTCTCTATCCTGTTGATAAAATATAAACTCCTTGGTCTTAACATAAACAAATAAATGTATTGGAAACCTCTCATCCCAATGGTTTGCTAAGGTGACCTCAAACAATCTAGCGAGTTCTCTGCTTTAGCACCTTGAGACCTTTTTTTTCCTCTTCTCAGTTACTCCAACTATAACAAAGTCCATCCATTCACTACCCATCGCTAACACCCAAACGTACATAATGGGTGCGGAGGTTAACTGACTTATACTGTGTTGCCACTTCGTGTCTTATATTTGGAGGGGGGGGGGGGGCTAATGTTATGGTTTCACTCACTTCTGAACCGGGAACGCCTCAGCCTTTTGGACAGGGGTCGAGTCAAAAGGCCAAAATGCATATAAACTGTTCTGTACTTTCCAATTTACTTAAACCTTAATCTTTGCCACGCGATATCAGAGTTTTGACTCTTTTGAATAGGTTCCACAGCGGTAAATGTTTGAGAAAATAGGCCACCCGCGTAACACACCACAACTTCAAAGCCACTGACGGTCGCCCTCGGTATTACAGCCACAAGAGGGGTAGGTGTCTGGCAGAATGGTTTTGTGTAGACATTGCACTTCCAGGTTTGTTGCTTCTTTTCTCCAGACCACACTCTATTCAGTGGAACTCTAGTTTAATCTTCTGTGTCTCTTGCTAAATTTAACCTCCCTCACTTTAACGCTTCGTCTGTGCACACAGCAAAATTTCGTTAAATGACGGATTTTTTAATGTTTTAACACCCCCTCCTTGAATAGGATCAGCTCGTCGAGCAGACGATGAGAAACCGTAATAACCACACACACTACACACACACACACACACACACACACACATATATATTAATATATATATATATATAATTATAATTATTATTAT
>JABUQX010099710.1:0-27166 GCA_015478945.1 Trachelipus rathkii
AAGAGGATATCAAATTCCTGCTATAGTACGCTACAGTCCTTATACTCCCTTAGCCTTATATAAGGGACTTTTATTACTCTCCTCCAATATTTCGGAACTACGCCCTCCATAAACGCTTTGTTTCACAACTTCTACATCCAGTCAGTCACAATCTCGTTAAAATTCTTTATCATTTCACCGGTAATTCCATCTATGCCTGCAGATTTACCATTCTTCAACTTTCTCACTTTACCTATTACCTTTTCCCTACTAATTACCTCATCTCCAAAATACCTATTTCTTCTTATACCATCAAACCTACACGCATTCACTATCACCTCCTAATTACTGCTAATGTTATGCAGATTTTCTAAGTGTTCCCTCCACATTCTCCTCATATTCATTTGATCATTCAGGAAAGTACCATCCCTATTCATTATTCTCTGAAGATTTCCTTTCTCTCTTTCTTAGCCTTTCGTACTTCCTTCCAGAAGAGCTTCCCATTCCCTTGTAAGTCCCCATTCCTTCTAATAATAAACTGTTCGTTTACCTCTTTTTTTACTTTTACGTATGCAACTTTTTAGTCTTCCTTTCTCCCTCCTTATATATATTTCCATGCACCTTTTTTTCAAGACATCTTCATTGCCTTTTAGCACATATAACTACTTATTTTTACTTTGAAATGCTTGCATCACCTCTTCATTCCACCACCCATTACCGACATTCTTATTTCCTACTTCAGTATATATATATATATATATATATATATATATATATATATATATATATATATATATATATATATATATATATATATATTATATTATATATATATATATAATATATATATATAATATATATATATAATATATATATATATATGATATATATATATATTATATATATATATATATATATAGTATATATATATATATATAGTATATTAATATATATATATTATATATATAGGGAGAGAGAGAGATAGTATCGGGTATCGTATCGGTAGTATCGGCCATTTTTGATTGGTATCGGTATCGGTAATCGGTTAAATGGGCCGAGTTACTTTTTGTTTTTAGCCGATACTTCTTTAACTTTTTTGGGTGGAAGAAATTTATGGAGAAACTTTTTAAGATTCAATAATAAATCTAGCTCGATATAGATAGCTTAGCTAGTACCAATTTATGTTTTTTTTCCTCGATTTCCTTTTTTAACTTAGATTTTTAGCGTTTTTCTCCAACTTGGTCTTAAGCGTAAAATTTACCTATTTGGACAGCCATTAAATTATAATTTATACAGATTTATCTACTTTTTAGTGTTGATAAATAGTATTTTTTTTTTGTATTGACGCAATTTCGGTGAGAGCGTGTGAGTGCGGTGAGTGTTTTAAACTTTCTGGATTATTCATATTTGAGATATTTGCCTGTAAATAACTTTCAAAACGTTTTAAAAATTTAGGTTTTAGCGTACGAATAAAATTTTCCCTCATTTCTCCTTTTGTTTTTTTATTTGTTTCTGTTGTTATTATTTTTTATTTTTTTTTGGGGGGGGGAGATTGCGTGTGCGTTTCTGTGCCGAGTATGATAGCAGAATTTGAACAGGCGGTGGCTTTCTTTTGAACTTACAAATCAATGGCTTTGCACTCTAACTCTGCATCCATTGAATACTACCTCTCCCTCTAACTCTAAACCAAATTTTATGCTCTTGTCTGAGACCGAGATGGCTAAGGAATTCATCTTTCAACTCGTTTAATATATCCAACTCCTAACTATAACTTATTTTATAATTTCGTTTGAAAGGGTGGAGTATGTGCCTATGTAAATATAAACATTCTATAAGCGAGGTCTCGAGAATGCTCGAATCTCCTAACTTTTCGATGTTCTGTTTTGCTTAAAATCTTTCTTCTTCTACTAACAAATATTCTTATGCTTTCTGCTACTGAATGCTCCTAACAGAAACAGATTTTTCAAGGCCTCTTTTGATTACGTTAGCTACTTTTCACGAGACTGTTTTATTCTCTTCTCATCCAAATACTGAGGTCCTCTATTTAGGAGATTTCCAACTGTACACAAAAACCTGAATTGTTGGGTTCCGCTCGTACTGATTTAGTTGGGTAGGAAGCCGAATCATTCATATTCTCACGATTGGAAGCAACTGAATTAAATAAACCTACACACATTACGGATCGTCCAACGCGTTCATTGAACACAGCTTGACGCTATGGTTTCACCACTAGTCCCTTCTCTGCTATAAATACACCACCTTCACTCCTATCGGTAAATCTGACCAACACCTTATATCACTTAATTTTATACTTTCTCTCCACATCTCCATCCTGCCCTATGCGGTTTTTTCTGGCACTTTGATCGGGCCGATTGGGGGGGCATTGGCGTTGCTTCTACGCTAACTATAAATTGAAGTGACTGCTTTGACCCTTAAGACGCTTCAGATTCTGGCGATAAAGTGGGAACTGTAAATTTTAATGGGATGAGCAGGTTCATCGTCCTTCTTGGAGCTAAATCTTTTTTCTCCTCCAAAATCCATCGTTCGACTCGTCTGTTCCCTGGCCATTCAGGCTAGAGACAATGCTTATCGGTGTGGAAAATTCTCGTTCTCCTATACTCTTGCTAATTTTCATTTAGCCTAGAAATCGTTGCTGGGATACTCTTCGACGAGCACAAAGCGGACTTTCAATTAAACGAAAATGCGCTGACTTCCTTGGTTCTCCACTACTGACAAATTCTTCTGGCCTCTTGCCAAAACATCTCTAACAACTTCTGTATCATCCTTTCCTCCTCTTATTCGCTCGTATGGTTCTGTTGCTTAATTCTCCAACGGAAAAGGCCAATCATCTCTTTGGCCTCCTATTTTCCTCTAATTCAACCTGGACGATTCTGGTATTCGCTCTTCCTCCTCCTCTCCTCTCAGGGTGTCCTATGTCTTTACGCTGTCATTTCATTTGATCGGGTGCCTGAGCTCCTGAAATCTATGAAAGTTAGGAAAGAGAGGGCGGGTGGCCCGGATGGCATTCGTCCCCGAGTTTTTTGAGGAAGTGGTGCTTCCGTCTGACCCCGCCCCTCGTTCAACTATATTCTCTAAATCTCAATTTCAAAATACCTAGCACTTTCCCCTCAGTGTTGGAAGCGCGGATATGTCCAACCTAAGAAGAAGAAGGGTGGCTGCTCTGATCCTTCTAACCATCGCCCTATAGTTCTCACTGTATTCTTCTAAGATCTTTGAAACGCTTTCTCCAACTCTCACTTCCTTAGGAATCATCTGGATATCCCTTTTCGCTTTTTTGATTACCAAGTACGGCTTTCAGTGCTGCGAGATCTATCTGGGATATACTTTCCTATTTAACAGATTTATGGTTTTCCGAACTTAGGGAAACTACGGGAGACTTGCGTGGTGGGCGCTTGACATAATCCAAGGTCATTTGACGCGGGTATGGCAACGCGTCACTGCCTCCAAGCTCCCTTCCTTTGGGGTTTCCTTCTCTCTTTGCTTACTTATGTCTAGCTTTCTTTCAATCGCTCAATGTTGCTGTTGTTTTGATGGGCTACTTCTTCTTTTCTGTCATAGTGGTGTTTCCTCAGGGTTCTGTTTATCTCCTACTTTATTTCCTGCTTTTCATCATGATCTTCTCACCTGCACATCTAACTCTATCCAGCCATATGCAGATGACTCGACCCCTTCATTGCTTCAACTCATATACAAATTCTGCTCCCTCTTTATTTCTTAGAATTGCCTCTCGTCTTTAATCTTTCCGATTCTATCTCGCTGATCTGGATAGAATTTCAGGGTTTGGTCGTCTCAAGCTTGTGAAATTATTCTTTAAAAACCCACCTTCTACAAATCTCTCTCTCTAAAGACACTTAACTTTCTATCTCTTTTCGAACGGTTGCTCTCGTCTCTGCCTGGTTGACAATATAAACATGCCTTGGCCTTAAACATAACAAAAAACTGTTTTGAAAGCTTGCACATTGTTTTTGCTAGGGCGGCCTCAAAGAAATGGGAGTTCTGTTTAGAGTGCGAGACTTTTTTCCTCTTCTCAGTTACTCCAGCTATACAAGGTCTCATCCGCCCCTTGTATGGAGTATTGCTTCTCATATCTGTGGGGGGGCGAGGGCTCTGGTTTCATCCGGCCTTTTTGGATAGGGTCCGAGTCAAAAGGCCAAAAGACTTATAAACTGTCGTGTACTTTCTAGTTCACCTGAGACCTTTTATATTTGCGGGCGCGATGTTGGTGCTTATCCCTTTTCTATATGTACTGTAGAGGCAAGTGCTCGAGGGAACTATCCACTCGCGTACTCCACCACCTTTACGACGCGCTCGTAGCACAAGGGGTGCTGTGTCCGGCACATGAGTTTTTGTGTTGATGTTTAGTAACTCCAGACTGGTTCGCTGCGGTGCTTCTTCTTTCCCTGCCACCTCTGTTCTGTGAAATTCTTCATCATCTGTGTTTCCTACTAAATTTAATTTCCTCACTTTACAGCCTGCGTCTGTGCTCATCTGCGTAAATTGCGTAGATGGATTTTTGGAGACGTTGCAACACCCACTGCATTGAATTAGGGTTCTGCCCGGTGAGCGCGGTGACAACTGTAAAAAAAAAAAAAAATAAAAAGGTTCTAATAAGGAATTCCTTAGCTAGCTGAAACCTCCACAAGAATGGCACCTCCGACGGTGAACACTTCTAGAATGCATAAAAATAGCATAACCGAGGAGAGCTTGCGCGCTTGACAAAAAAAAAAAAGAGAACAGAGAAGTGGAAGCCGCCTTATCTGCAACGCCCTGGCAACAGCACTGATAGTGACGGATGGTGCTTTTCAAGCCAACATAAACTAACTGAAGATGAGGATTGTGGATAATGTTAGACTTGATAAGTTCCATGGCCGAATTGCATTTGACATCTCATTCACGCTTCAAAGGAATCACACCAGGGACTCATCGTAAAAACTGAAGAGACAGTCATCAGGAGCAAAGATAATCAAATTTGCAGTCTGTGAAAGAGGAGATGAGGCTGTGCGACTAAAACATGAGATGCTGCCTACAAAAAAGAATCCTTTCATGCGGATGGCATGAAAATGGGCCAAGGTTTTTCATTATTATCAGTGCTTGGCAGGCAAATAATTATCAGCACCTCCTTCATCAGTCGAGAGTAAGCGTATTTATAGTGTAGGTAGGAAATTAAACACCCCAAAAAGGAACAGTCTCTCTCCCCAGATACTAGTGAAAGCTTAAATGTTTTAGCATCACAATTTTGTGAAATTTTTGAATTTTTTGTATTAAATGATATCTATCTTAAAGGAGTATTTATATGGTCATGTTTGAGTAATAGGCGTTTTTTTATTTTAACTTTTCGGCTGATTAATTGAGGTCTCTTCTTTCATTATTTTTATTCTTTATATTGTAAGCTAGTTAAAGAATCTCTTGTAAATTGTCATCATGATAAAACATAAAAGCTATTAATTAAACTTGTTAATACTTACTTAAAAATGGAAATGGAATATTTTTTTAAAATAAACACAAAACATAAAAAAGTTTTTAATATTATATTTGCAATTATTATTCCTTAAGGGTACTATTTTAATTATAATAAAATATACTAGGGCACCAAATATTAAATATAAATGACTAAGTATTGTTTGTACAGGGAATGCAATCTTGAGTTGCCTAGCAGTGCACAAATGTTCTATCTTATTACTGTGTATTTATTATATTATTTAAAGTATCGGTATCGGTATCGGTATCGGCACCTAAAAAAATAGAGTATCGGTATCGGTATCGGTATCGGCCTCTTTTCTGGTATCGTTACATCCATAATATATTATATATATATATATATATATATATATATATATATATCTATATATTATATTATATATGTATATATATATATATATATAATATTAGTATATATTATATATATATCTATAAATATATAAGCATTAGACATAAAATATATATTATATATATATATTATATATATATTAGTATATATATATATATACGTATATATATATTATAGTAGTATATATATTATTATATATATATATATAATAGTATATATATATATATATATATAATATAGTATATAGTATATTAAAAAGTTTTATATGTTTGATGGTTAGCAAAATTAGGTTCGTTAACTAGTTAAAATATGAAAATGAGTCAATAGAGAAAAATTAAATAAATTAAGAATAAAGAATAGAAAAAATTAATAATAATTTGGAAATATTTCTAATTCTCTTTTCGTTTCAAAAAAGAATTCCGAATTATAATATTTTTAATGAATTTATGCTGAAATTTTATCAATTAGTATTCAATTATTTAAAAAGCTTCATAGCATATAGACTCTTAGCATATACATATTTTAGATCATACAGTATTTATAAGTGTGTACATATACATGCTCATTAACATGATTAAAAACACACACATTATAAATGCCTAAATTAATGGAAAATGTTAGGTTATTGAATGGCTTTTATGCACAGACGGGATATTCAGAACAGGGTTTGCTTGCTTAAGAACGCTTAATAATTATATTACTGTTAAAATAAAGCCCGAGCAAAGTAGGACGTACTCTATGTAAAAGGTAATAAAATTGGGTCAAAACAAAATGAATAAAAAATTGCTTCATTTTAAGTTAAAAAAGGCGTTTTATGCTCTCTCTCTCTCTTTCTCTCTCTCCTCTCCTTCTTTCTCTCTTCTCTCTTCTCTTCCTCTCCTCTCTCGCTCTCTCTCTCTCTCTCTCTCTGAGATATATATATAAGTAGATTTTATATGAATATTATATAATATATATATATATATATATATATATATTATATATATATATATATATATATATTATATATATATAGTATATATATATATATATATATATTATAAATATATATAAATTTCTGGTTCATTTTCTGACTCCTTTTAGTGCCAATTAATGAATACCTTATTCAAAGCTCTTTAAGTTCAAAATTGGCACTCCTCCATTACCAATCTAAAAAACTACAGTCTTGCTAGCTTTGAAATCCAATCCCTTTACACCAATATCTTCAATTCTGAAGCCATTGACATTCTTCTCAATTTAATATTGTTGTCATTCCCAATCCACATTTTTGAAATTCTCAAAATCTGATTTCCGTGAATTCCTCCTAACTCTCGCTACCTCAGACAACTATTTCTTTTTTAATCAGACACTTTGTCTACAGTCCAACTCTCTATCTGTAGGATCTCCTCTCAGCGACATCTTGGCCAACAACGACTTTAAATACTACTAATTCATCTGGCTTACACAATCCCCTTTCAACATCACAAACACTTTCTATAAAAGGTACATGGATGATACCTTTCCACTTTTCACCGTCATTTTCTAAACAACCAACTCCCCAATATCAAGTTCAATAAAGAAGAAGAATCAGAAAATAGTTTACCATTTTTCATACATTCTCATCACTAAGAATCTTCTAACTATACTTTAAGCAATTTTCGTAAACCTAATCTTGCCAACCTCTCTCAAAATTTCTTTAGGCATGTTCCCTTTCGTTACAAATTCAGCAGCATTAAGACCCTAATTTAAAGAGCCTTCCATTTGACCTCCAATTTCTACGAATTACATAAAGAATTCGCTTTTTCACAATGTTTTTCAATGCCAACCTGTACCCATCTTCTCTATTTTATAATCTTACAAGGTTTCTTAACAAAACTTTTGCCCCCAAACCTATTCTTCTCACAGCTCCAAAACTTATTTTTTTTTTTTTAACGCTACCTTACATTAAACTAAAAGAGAACTCTCAAAATTGCTAATTCCTCATTATCCTTATTTAGGCTTAAATTTCATCTTGAAAGCCAATTCCTCCCTATGTTCATTCCTTTCTCATAAAAACCCTTCAGCAGTTCACCTATGCTATTTCGTATATAGTGTCTGCAGCGACATTTATGTTGGCAACACACGGCGCCAACTCCTGTATAGAATGGAGGAACACATAGAGGCAGTTTGTCCAGAACGGGTAACCTTTTCACATCCCCTAACCCATTTGGTATTAGAAATCATAGACAAACTAAAGACCACCTTATAACTCTTAATTCGTTCTCAGTATTAAAAACAAACCAACCAACAACCAGACCTGAAAATTCTAAAATCAATCTACATATCGAATCATAAACCAATACTTAACAGTGACAGTGGTCCATTCCAGTTGAACCTTTTTGAACGTGATTTTGAATTTTTAAAGTGTTTTTTTTCTTCAATCATATTATAAATCTTCTATTAAAAATATACTAAAAACATATTCTATTAAAAACAAATTGTGTCCTTATATTTAGTTGAACTTTGCTTGCCTCCTTAGGTGATTAAATCTATTGATGAAATGAACTATATCCAGAAAACGGGAAAAGTGATTTTTGTTATTAATAAAATAAATTATTTTAATAAAAATTTTATTGTTTCATCCATATAAAATATTCCAAGGTTTTGTGTTACTACTTATAATATAATATATATATATATTATTATATATAGTATAGTATATAATATATATATTATATACTGTATAATAGTATAATAGATTATATTATAGTATTATATTATATATATTATTAGTATTATATATTTTAGTTATTAATTATATGTATTTATATATAAGTATATATATTATATATATATATATATAAGCTATAGTACAAGCTCCAGTAGGCCAAATTAGTGTGTGCTTGAGTAAGCTTTTTGTAATTGTTTAATTAATTTTTTTGAGTTTTTTCTATTATTTATATAGTTTCTTAGTATTATATGGTAAAATATATGTGGACATTGTTGATTTATGATTTTATATTTGCTTATATGGTGATGATCGCTTAGCTTATAGGGCGAAAAGTGCTTAATATACTATGGTTCTCCTCGGGTTGTCTTCTGGTTTATCTTTATATAGTATTCGTATATATTAGTATTATGTATATATATAGCTATATATATTATAAGATATAATTATTTTTTGAATAGTATATATTATATATATTATATATATATATACTAACTAGTATATCGTATAGTATAGTAATTATATAAATTATACTATATATAAATTAGGTTTCAAGAGTAACAATAATCATGGCCCTAAATTAGCAGTGAGGGTGATTTTACAGAGGGATAAGCTTCTAGTAAAGTAGGAAAATATTAAATTTTAACTTAAAAATTTCGTTATTTTTCAGATAAATTAAATTTTAATTAAAGATTTAACATTACATGCAAAACGATGTGATGTGTCTTGTATTATTGGATATCTTTATTGCTTTGTAATAAATATTCGTAATTTGAGGAATAGTAATTTGCATTAGGTATATTTTCATGATAAATGGCTCTTCTGCTATATAGGCTTCTTCCTCTAACTTCTTCTCTCTTGTTAATGATCATCTGACTCGTCTCCGTCCTCCTACTCCTCCTGAGTCAGCAAATATGTCACCATCATCCAAGGTGATACACGGTTAAAATACACCACTATTGTTTCTAAAATGTTATTTTATGAAGAAAAAGAAAACTGCTAAATTTTTCTAAGATGTAAAAAATTATATCGTTGATATCGATACTGAGGATAAAATGATAGATATAACGATATATTGGCTGAAAAAATATAATATTTATTTCGATACTATCGGAAAAAATATATATCGATTAATATACGGAATTCTGGTGTCGGCATCCTAACGTAAGCTGAGGTTAGTAGACTGGAATAGAAGGCGTGATGATAATTTCTGTCGTTCGTTTGCTGGATCTTATGTTGTTGAAGGTATTTCATTTTGAAAACTTGGACTTATATCTGTCGACGCCGGAAAATATTTGGGATTACAGTGTGATTTATTATTTTTGTGTTTACTTTACGTGATAGTTGCTTAAGGTATCATTGGCTTTGGACGATTTTAAAATTGGGGTCTCAGTGTCGACGGAAATAGGTCACGTTACTACTGAGGTTGGTAGAGGCCTGGGAATAACGGCGTGACTGATGCTTTTACGTCTTCACTGTTGTTAGTTGATCTGAAGGCGTCTTTATAGGGTGTTCTTTTTCGCCATTATAAAGTGAATAGAGTTGGATTTCGTTTGCTTTCTTTGGATTACTCACTGCCACTTTAAAAGTTGGTGTTTGTAGTATTTCCGTTTTCTAGCTTCTCTTGGAATTTTCTGTTTTGGATTTTTATTATGTTTTTTTTCTTCAGAAATTGTATCTACTACTTTTTTTGTTGTTTTTCCATGAAGGTGATTGGAATATTGTCAGTATTTTTTATCTGTGTGTCAATTCTTTTGATTATTGTATTTTTTGATTATTTATTATAACAATTCTTTTAATTTTATTTAGAATTAATATATTCAAAATAAACACTTTTTCATAATTAAATATTGGTTAATTTTTTCACTTTTATTTTTGATTGTATGATAATACATCAAAATTTGAAATAATTAAAAGTAAAGTATTTATTGTATTAAACTATAAATATAATTAATATATGTATATAATAATATAATATGAGATATAATTCGGATATATATAAGATATAATATAATATAATTAGATTATATAAAATTTTTAAAATTTTATACCAAATATTAAGAAAAGTGATTATTGCTTAAAATGTTTGTGGCAATTTTTACCATCGGAATATGTCAATATAATTAGTATATTATATAGTTATATAATATATAGTATATATATATATTATGATATATATATATAATATATATAAATATATATCTATATATAATATATATATATTATAGCATATAAATTATAGATATATATATATATATATATATATATATATATATATATATATAGATATATATAATTATATATAATATATATATATATATATATATATATATATATTTACTGAGGTTGCAGAATCCATATATTTGGAGACTTAAGACAAAAGTGTGAAAATCAACGTCGTTATTGAGCATCAAACTATTTTAAAGCAGATATTTTTTAACCGAGTAAAACATTTCTTGGGAGGAGTCTCTTCCCCCCCCTTGATCCCCACGATACATACATAAGAAGGTTTGTATCCTTAGAGAACTTAATGACTTTGTATAAATGAAGAAATTATAATAAGATGAAGCAGAGTAGCAACACGAGCCGGAGCATAGAACATTTTTTAAATGCTGGAGACGGAGCCGGGGCCGGAGCGGAGCAGGATCCTGTAAGTTCTAAATTGATGGAGCCGGAGTCGGAGCCGGCTAATTCCAAACTGGTGGAGTCAGAGTCAGAGTCGAAGCGTAAAATTTGAACGGTCGCAGCCTGGTCGGCCTCAGTCTTAATGAGATAATAATGGAGGAGTGCTTTTTCGGAATCGTCGGGAGAAAAGCTTTCTGTGTGAAACCAGAATTGTTGAGTGACTTTCTCCACGTTGTATGCCATCACAAAAAAGTTGTGACGCTGCCCTCGCCTCGCCACAAGAGGACTACTGTCGCAATAGATATTCACAATTTTTGTCAATTCTTAAATTCTTCCCCAGTTTCCTCATAATGTTTGATTAAACAACCTGACCATTCTCAGGCGTCGCCTCATTCAATTCAATTCAACCCCTTTCAAAAACACTCTCCTCTTATTTTAGCCGCATGTATCAACAGATAGTAATATATGTAGATAATTATCTACATATAATTACTACTGATTTTTTCATTTTCTCCCAAAATTATGAGCGTATATGGGTGATATGCACTTAAGCGAATATATATATATATATATATATATATATATATACTATATATATAGTAATATATAATAATATAGGTAATATAAGGTATATATTAGTATATTAAGATATATATAGAGTTAGTTTATAGGTGATATTATATATAGTATAGTATATATTTTAGCTTGAATTAAATTAGTATTTAATAGTATATATGTATATTATTATTATATAGTATATATTAGGGGTTTACTATGGGATGGGCTAAAAAATTATCGATTATTCGAATATTCGATTATTTTTGGCTTCGATATATCGAATATTTTGGGCGATGTTTCTTAGGCGATATATGAGTAGTTGTGGATATTTTTCTTAATATCGGAAAGCCGTATATTTTTTTCAAAATTTTTTTTTAGGGCGGAAAAAGAATAAAATCTTATCTCCTCTGTTCGCCGGTCTGAAAGTGTGAGAACTCTTTATTTCCCCATCTGCTTGTTCTTCGTTCGTCCCCAATGTGTGTTAAATAACGAAATTCATAGAGAAGTTTTCTATCTTTTGGAACAAAAATAGGGAGATGGGGGGGGGGGGTCGACATGGACATACATAGTCAATGTCTTACTGAGTATTCACTAATCTATTCGGTTTCAGTGATCAAGTGATATGTTGACCCATAAAATTTGGAATGATAGTAAAATGCTTTCCATGCTATGGTTAAGTTAGCGAATGGAAATATCGATTTGAAATTTTGCAATAGTTTTACCTCTTGTGGTTGCTGTGTTTTTTTTATCATGTATTTTGCTCAAATGCAAACGAATAGAATAGACTTCCGTAAGCATATAATCGTTAGATTTTAAGGTGCATTAGATGATAAGTATCGGCTTTTGTAATAATTAATATAATATAATATATATAATAGTATATATATATAATAATATATATATATAGTATATAGGTATATATAGTATATATATATATAAATATATAGTAATATATTATATATATATACAGTATTAGATTTATTGAAAAGTTGAGGGTATATTTATTATATATAATATATATATTTACTATTATATATTAATATATTATATATATATATAGGATTAAAAGGTAGATAACTTGATTTACATTGGAATAAGGAGGAATTAAAATAGCTATCATAAAGTTTTATTATTCCTTTTTTCATGAAATATTTTTATAAATTTTTTTTTTCTGAGACTCATTAAAGACTTTTGTCCACTCGAGACTAGCCTAATCCTGATTTACGTGTAACTCGCTGTGGAGTGTGTTCAGTGTCAGTATGGACGAAGTATCATTGCATGAATCTAATACCGTGGAACAGACTCTGTGAGTTGGTTTACCATTAACATACGAGTATACGCGACTAGTCTAATCATCTACTGGCGATGATAAGATTGTTTGCTTATTAAATTCTACTCAGCACATCCATTTAATTAGGGTACTAAATAAAAGTAAGTCTTTGGGGGTGCATCATACAGTTTCTATTGATAAGTCGTCTGGCATAAAGGTTTGAACTCTTAATATTATTTTATTTTATTACTTAATTTAATAGATTTTCTTAAGATCGAGACTTCCAGAGTCGTCTTACATTTTTATCCCATTTAAATTAATTTCGTTGTTGGATCGAGTAATGTTTTTGTTAGCTTAAATAGAAGTTACTGAAAACAAGATTGCCCTAAGAATTATTTTACGTTTTGATTTTAAACAAAAAAATGTGATTTTTTATGATTATTGTTTAATTTTCTAGTGAAGCAAGCGATTTTCTTTTTATTTATTCCTCGTCACAAAAGTCAATAACCCCCAGTTCCTCAAAGAGCCAACATCACCCTTTCTAGCACAGCTTCAGTCTTCAACCTCTTGGAGTTAAAATGAAGTTGGAAGACCTGAAGAGTGAAATCCTTTTTCCATTTCTACATTTTCTTCTGTATATAGTTGGCTTCAATATTTATAAATTAAGTAGACTGAAGAGTGGAAGATCTTTTTTTTCATTTCTACAAATTTATACTTTTGTTACGTCTGCTTCATATTTATAATTAAAGCCTTTCTCTCCTGAGGAGTATATATATATATATATATATATATATATATTATAGATTAATATATATATATAAGTATATATATATTATTAGTATAGTATATATATATATTATATTTATAATATATATATAGTATATATACTATAAATTTGTTTTACGTTCATAGGGAAGTACAAAAAAAAAAGGGGGGGGGGGAAAGATTTTGGTAATTTTTATATCTACATTATACATATATTTAATATTATTTTTAAATATAATATATATATATTATATATAATATATATTATATTATTATGATATATCAAAGATTGAGTAACTGTAAATACCTAACAACTGCTCATTGTTAAGAATGCAAATAATCTGCTAACAACATCATTTCTGCCGTTGTAAAATTTCAAACTGATCGTACATCTAATAACTTTGTTTGATTTATTTTTTTTTTTATTTTATATTAAGTTTAATTTATTTTGTACTTTTTCATAACTGAAATTTTACCATGATTCTAAAAATGTATTCATTTTAGTGTAGCTATCGTTGTTTTTTTAACTATGTGCGTCGGATAATCTGGAGAATATATATATATATAGTATATAGATATAGTATATATATATTATATATATATATATATATATATATATCGCATTATATTTTTATAATATAAAATGCTGAAAAAGAAATTAATACAAGACAATAAAAAAATAGTGAATATATATATAGTATATATACTATATATAATATATATATAATATATTATATATAGTTATACTATATATAATATATATTATATATTATATATCTTTATATACTGATATATATATATTTATATATTATATATATATATATATTATATATATATATAATATATATAACTAATAATATATATATATATATGGAATTATAATATATATTATAATCGGATTATAATATAATCGAATATGATATATCGATATCGATATTTTTCTGGCGATAATGTCTTCGATATGAATTTTGTTAAAATATCGATAATATCGATTTTCGCTAATCATATTGATAATCGGGATCATCCTAATATATATTATTATATTATATAGTATATATATTATATATAGTTTATATTTTTTATATAGTATATGATATATATGATATATATATCTTATTTATATAATATACTGTATATTATATATATACCTATTATAGTATTATATATTATATATATATAATATATATTAGTAATAATATATATATATATATGGGTCAGGCGGTCTGTTTATAGCCGATCAGTAATGTTTTAAAAACTATTATGCTACAGTAAAACGGTAATACATTGCTGGAGTTGGCGTGGTCGAACAGTTTGCCTGCTGGGAAAAAAATAAATAGAAAAAAAAAAAAAAAAAAAAAAAAAAAAAAAAATTATATTCAAACAAATTTACTCAGGCGAAAGATATACAGTTTTTGGAATGCCGTGGTAAAATGTTCACATAAGAGTGTATGTAAATAAAGAATAAAGAATAAAAAGAAATTTTATTGTTAATTATTATAGTAATATGATTTAGAGAGCGCTCTTTAGTAGACTTGTTTGGTATACTTCGTCGTTAAAATAAATGAGACTTTTCTATTAAAAGTTTTTTGGTTTTTTTTTTTTTTACTAAAGAATTCACCCGAAGGGTATGACGCCGATGTAGAGCGGGTTCTCGCTTGCGGGGAACTATGGGCATGATAATTGACGCCCTCCGGGAGGGTCTCCGGAACGGCCCCTCTTTTTGGTATTTGGTGTCTGGGGGGGTGTTTCCTCCGACTCTTGACGGGGTGATGGAAAACGTCCCCCCGCTATCCCCCCGTCGGTCTCGAGCCCCCTAAAAAATATCGTATAAAGCAAATTTTAATAGAAAGTATATTTATTTAAGAGAAACATAAAGGGTCGTCTAAATAAGGCTTCTATCATATTTCTAGTAATTATTAACAATAATTTTTTTTTTTTTTTTTTTTTTTTAATTTCTTATGTGAATTTTACCTAGGATTTCCAAAATGTATTGCCTTTTCGCTGTGCTATTGTAGTTTTTGAAGATATATTGTTTTTTTTTTTTTTTTTTTTTTTTTTTTTTTTTTTTTTTTTTTTTTTCAGGGCAAACTTTGGACCAGTAATTCCAGCAATGTATTCCGTTTTGCTGTAGCATTAATAGTTTTTAAGAATCATATGACGGCTATACAGACGCTGGCTATATATAAGTATATTATATATTATATATTTATATAGATATACTTGATATCAAATATATTTTATAGCTATATATATACATTTGTATAGTATATTATATTATACTATATATATTATACTATATATAAATACCCTCCACACACACTAATTAGCTTTATGCACTACGATATTATTATATATATATGTATTATATATGATATATAGTATATATATATATTATATATATAATATATTAATATATTACTTATATATAATATTATGTATATATACTATAATATATATAATATATTATATATATATATATATTAGTATAATAGTTATATAATATATTATAGTATATAGTATATATAATATATATATATATATATATATATATATATCATATAATTGTATTAAATATAATGTGGCTATTTATAAGGCAATGTGACTCAAAGGACGAAAATCATTAAATTAATTGTATCGTTATTTTAATAATTTTAGGGTAGGATACAGTTAAATTTTGTGTAACTAACCTACTAATCTAATAACCTACTTAACTAAATTACCTAACTAATATTAACGGAGTCAGTGCTTATAAATGTCGCAATTTATTATATATAGTATTATATATATATATATATTAGTGATATTTATATATATATATATATTATGTATATTATATATATTATATACTACTATGTATTATATATATATATACGATATTAGTAGTATAGATTATATATATATAGTATATATATTATATAGTATATATTATAAATTATTGTTATATATTAGTATATATATGTATATACACCATCAGTATGTATTATATATATATATATTAGCGATATTATATTTATATTATATATATATATATATATATATAGATTTTATATATAAGATATATAGTATATTATATATATATTATATATCTATATATATATATTAGTATAATACTATATATAAATATATAAACTATATATTTTATATAATATTTATATATGATAAAGCGGAAAAAAAAGAGAGAGAGAGAGAGAGAGAGGAGAGAGAGAGAGAGGGAGAGAGAGAGAGAGAGAGAGAGAGAGAGAGAAGAGAGAGAGAGAGAGAGAGGAGTTTGAGATTAGATTATATAAATTATATAGATTTCAAAATTTATTATATTACCTTGTTCAAAGAAATAAAATGCATCTGCATTGCATATTGTCATATGCATGAGAAATTAAGATTGCATTGAAGCACGGACTAAGGTCATTAAAATGCAATACTTTTATAATATATAATTCATTTGATTGAGTAAATGTAGGAATATTAGAACAAGTATAATAGCTTAGATTCTTCATTGTAAATTGGGCAATTTTTTCCTTTTAAGGTTATATAATAATAGTATTATTATTATATATATATCTATATATATATATATATTATATATATATATATATTATAGTTAGTTAGTTATATATATTATAAAAATATTTTATTATTAAAATTATTTTAAATTAATATAAATTTATTTAATTTATATATAATATATATATTATATAGTATATATATATATAGTAATATATATTATTATAATATATAGTAGGTATATTATTATAATAATATATATATTATATATATTATAATTATACTATTATAAGTATACGTATATATATATATACTTATATCTATATATGTATATAATATATTTATTATATAATATATTATAGTATATATATAATATATTATTATATATATATTATACATATATATATATATATATATATATATACATAATATATAATATATAATGTTATAATATATATATATATATATATATATATACTATCTTATATATATATATATATATATATAGTTATATATATATATATATATTATTATATAATATGATAATAATATACTATATATTATATGATAAGTATATATCTCTATACTATAGTATAAAATATAATATAGATATAAATTTAGTTTGTTTTTCAATGATATTTTGAGCCTAAAGTAAGTTGCAGGAAGTTTCGATGATATCGAGATCGCACAACCTGTCGTCCATTGCGCCTGCAGTGTGACGTGTTAGCTAAACCTCCAATAGAAGGACCCGATAGTTTCCACAAGTTGCTTTTTTTTTATTAATGTTAATTTTTTTATAATTTTTCTTTTTTTTAATTCTTTTTTTAGGGTGACCCTGGGGGACGAGGGGGGGACGAAGTCCCCGTGTCCCCGCTGAGCGGAGACCTGACTCTTTGTATTTTGCGATTTAATTGGTATATCTTTTCGTTAAAGAAAAAAAACTTATGCACATAACGCACTATTGCCTTGAAAACATATCGAAAAAAATCGATTACATCGTCGTTCGATATATATCGGTTAAATTTTTCATAAAAATAATCTAAAGGTAATCGTACAGATTAGTTTATATACTTTAAAGATATACAATATATCATATATTTGATTCTCTATATTATATATATAATAGCTATATATATGATAATTATCATTTATATAATTATATATAGTATTATTAATATATATAAGATAATGATTATATTATATAAGATAATTATCTACAATGCCTATCTGTGAAAGAATTTTTTATCTTTTTATTATTATTATATTTTTTTTATTATTTTATTAAATATTACATGGTGTGTAGAGTGAAAGTGTGTGTGTGTGTTATCAATTTTATTTTCCTTATAGCAGTGGTTGTTAGATTATAGGTCATACACTGTAAAAGCTTATTTTATTCTGTTATGTTTAGGAGCTCTACGTACGGTGGTTTTAGAAGATAAGTGGTAGTTTTAACTTTTTTTTAAAAGTTATTGAAATGTGACACAGAATTAAGGTAGACTTTGTTTGTGTTGGCTTTTTTGTAGCAATTTATACACTAAAGATTGGTTGTATCTTATATTTTGGATTTTTTAATCATTGTAGTAACTATTTGTTTTTTGCATTGTTTAGAATTTACGATTTTTAATTAATTTTTTGCTTTAACTTTAAATTTGGTTAAGTGTTTCTAGAAAAATTTTATCACGTGATGTTCATCTTTTTTTTTTTATTTTTGATTTGTGATTGTGGTGTGTGGTGTGTGTGTGTTGTGTGGTGGTGTGTGTGGTGTGTGTGTGTGGTGTTGTGTGTGTGTGTGTGTTGTGTGATGTTGTGTGAAATGGCAGATTTTGCAAAAGTGGGCTTTCTTATTGATTTTAACGAGCATCTGTCTTTAACTCAACTGCTGAATCGTAGAGAATGGACAACTCTCTAACTTCAATTCCTAGAACCTTTTTGCTCTATTTTTGTTGAGGACGTGCTGATAGTAAGAATTAATGCTCTGATCGTTTTTAATATATTTCATCTCAAATTTTTTGAAATTTGTGTGTGAATGTGGAGTATGTGCCTAGTCACACGTTAACACTCCCTGTAACACGTCTGCCAATCCGAATCGCCTAAATTGATTTTGCAATGATTTAGAATTTCTTTCTTGCTTCTAGGCCTTGCTAACGAATAATATTGGCTCCAAACAGAGAATTTTAGACGGTTTTTTTGAGTATGCATTAGCTGACTTCTCAAAAGACTGTTACATCTTTCAATGCAAACTCTGAGGTTTTCTTCTGTGGATTTTTGATGTCACAGGGCTGAATGGTGTTGATCCTTTCTTTCTGGATCGCTAGCGGGGAGGGAGCGATCTATTCAGAGCATTCATCAACTTCTGGATCTCAACAACTAATTAGGGAACCTACAGCGCATTCCTGAGAAAAGTGCAACATTCGAGAACACACTTAACCGTAGGTGTCACAAACACTTAGGTTCTTTCACACTAGCAAACGCAACTTGCGCTCATATTTGGTAAATCTGGACCTACAGCTTATATCTATTATTTCAAATTTCTTTGCAAAAAACTACTCCAATCTGTTATGTATATCTTTTGAATTACTTAAGTTTTTTTTTTTTTTTTTAATTGGTGGTGATCTTCATTGTCTACGGCTATAGTAGCTTCTTTAAGGATTAATATCTACTGTTTTTTTTTGTGTTAGATTGGTTTACATTGTTTAAACAACTTCGTCACATGGATGGAGATGTTAGTAGTGTGGTCGAGTGAATGGAGGAGTTCTTTCTCGTTAATTGCAAGGAAAGTTTAGTCAGTGGTTATGGAGTTTAAGTTTATATGATTATTTAATTTTAGTATGATGGATAATACTGTTGATATATTGTGCAGCCACATGGGTTTACAGTGCCGTGTCATGACTCAATATAGGTGGCGGGGAAGTGGTGTTTATTTTTGACGAATTTATAAAACTACAAATGTCTATTATGTACGCCAATTCATTTGAATTTTTTTGTTCGTTAGATGTTTCATTAAGGGGCTGTAATTTATTGCTAGTATAATTGAGGATTTATTTCGTGAACTTCGTCTGTATTTTTCTTAGAACATTCATCATGAATATTTTTTGATTTTGTTTATTAATTTTTATTGCAGTATCTTCTGTAATCAATTCTACTTATAATTATTGGTAATGCGCACCTGCTTTTATTAGGGTCTGTGAATAACTATTGTATATATTATGAGCAAAAGTTAATTAATTGTTATTATTTTCGTTTTGTTCTTTGATCTTAAGACATTTTTGTTTTTATTTTTAAATAATTTCTTTTAATTTTTAACGTGCTAGGTTATTTGCATATTAGAGTTGAATGTTTATTGCATTTGAAATAATTTAACATAAAGAAGAGAATATTACATTACTTACAGTTGCGAATGAAAGCGTTAAATCGAAGTAATAATAAAGGGAATAATGAAATGTGTAGAGTATTGTGCAGCATGATTCAAGGTTATTCAAAATCTGATATAAAGGAAGGATGGGACGTAAATGTTTTCTTTCAAAGGGCAGTGGTTCACAATGATAAGACACTGCTTCGTGAATATTATCAAAATAGGTTCTATTCTTCAAAGCAGTATTTTAAATGATGCAACTGTTGACAATGATGTTTGTTTTTATCTTTGCTCCTCTGACTGGTAATTAAAGTGATCAGAAATAGGCATATGGAAGATGGTTACATGAACTTCCATAGATGGAGTATAGATTTTCGTTTTGTGCTTTAGCACATCTGTACCGAGTATTCTTGTGTTGTAACCGTCCAACTATTTGGAATGTGTGCTAGTAGCTAACTACGCCCATTTTATAAAGTATTTATGATTATTTTTGTATGTCCTGATATTTAATCGTTAAAATCTTTCAAAAAATATGATGTATTAGTAAATGTGATGTTCCATCATCTTGGATATTATTTTTAATGAAGGATGCTTCCAGATTTCGGATTGTGTTACTTATTATAGAAGAAATATGAGAACAAGGAGACTATGCAGAGAAATTATACGAATGATAAAGATTTCAGTCAATTGTATCATTTGCGGTTCGTGTATTTTGCATAAAATTCTCAACTCACACACACACAGCCATATTATATATGTATATATAGTATTGTATATTAGTATAATAATACGTGTAGGTTATCTATATAGTATATATAGCGTATAGTATATATCACTATTCAGTAGTATATATGAGTTATATAGTTATTATATATAGTATTTATGTATTATATATAAGTCTTTATATATATATATATATATATATATTATATGTTATATATTATAATATATATAGTTATATATATAATATATTATATATATAATATTAGGTATATATATAGGTCTATGACTCTATATATTACTTATGATTTTTCATGGTATATATATAGTATGATTATATATATATGTTATATATGTATATTTATATAATAGTATATATATATATATGACTATTTTATACCTTTTTAAATTATTACTTAGGTGGAAATAATATGTTTACATATATCATACACGGTAATAATATATATTTTCGTGGTTAATATACATAGTACTGTTACCTAAATGTAACTATAGTATATGGTTCAGTATAGTATATACGTATATATATATATGATTAATATATATATAGTATATAATTAGTTTTTATATATAATATTAGTATTGTTATATATATATAGTATATTATATCTATATGATATATATGTTCTGATAAATTTATATTTATAGTAAAAGTATATATATTTTCCACAGTGTATTTATTTCTTCTCCTCTAATATGATATATGATATATCATATATATATAGTATAATATAATATATATTATAATAATTATAACTATAATTATATATTATATAGTATATTATAATATATGATAACTATATATATATATATTATAGATAGTATTTATAGTTTATTTATATATATATATATATTATATATATTATATATAATAGTAGTATATTATATATATATATATATATATAGTATATATGATATAATATATATATATATATTATATATATTATGTATATATAGTATAGTATATATGATATAGTTATATAAAAACTCTATGTTTAATGAATATATATTAACGCATTATATATATATTATAGTATATAGTATATAATATATATATATGTATAATTATATATAGATATATAGTATTGTGTGTTGTGTGGTGTGTGGTGTGTGTGTTTTAATGAACAGGTGTGTGTGTGTGTGATGGCTGTGTGTGCGTTTGTGTGTGTGTGAATTTTAAAAGTTTAATTATCAATATATGTAAATGTTTTTAAGATAATATTGTAGAGACTAATATAGTAGTTTGTTTTCTGCCTCCAAATGTAAAATTGCAACCTCAAAATAATGGTTTTTGGCTTATTTTGTTTTGTTAGGACAAATGGAATCTTCAACGATTTCGAGTGTATATCTATTAGTGATGTAGATAGAGTACAGATGGGAGTGGAGAGAAGAGGGAATGATGAAGGAGGAGGAGAGAAGAGGGAGGTGATGAAGGAGGTTAGGAGAGAAAAGTGACAAAGGTACAAGGAAATCAGGGGAGAAGAGGGAGTAATCATGGAGGGAAAGAAGAGAAAAGAAGAAGGGGAGATATTAAAGACAAGACATGCCAAAGGAGTTAACAGAGCAACTAGAGAGACAGTTTAGAAGAAGATCAAAAGTATATATATATATATATTTATATACTATAGTTATATATAGTATATATATACTATATTATATATTACTATATATAGTATATATATAGTATATAGTGGATAATATATATATTATATAGTACTTATAGTATTATATTAACTAATATTATATTATATATATAGTATATCATAGGGCTAGATTTACTTTGTGGACAGTACTCATATCTCAAAAATAACATAGAAAACAGATAAAAGGAATACATTGCTGGAATGCTGGTGCAATTTTTTAGTTCGGAAAATGGTAATAAAAAAAAAAAATGCTCGAAAATACAATAGCTAAGGGAAAGGAATACATTTTGGAATCCTGAAACTTTTAGATAGGGTATGTCAGAATACAAATAAACATTATTGTTAATCCTTAGAGTGATATTGTTTAGAAAGCCATTTAGAGATTGGTTATTGGTTGTTACTCATGTAAAATAATAGACGTTTCTATTTAAATTTTTGGCTTTTTTTTTTTTTACTAAAGATACCCCAAGGGTATACCCAAAAATGGGAGGAGTCGGGTCTCTCGGCTGCACGGGGAATGGGTAGGACTAATTTCCTCCTCGGGAGGGGTCTCCGACCCCCGCTCTTTGGTATTTGGGTGTTCGCGGGGTTCTCGCCTGCCCCTCGGGTTGGAAACGTCCTCCTGATGGTTCCCGTCGGCTCGATGCCGCTAGCACTTGCCGTGTAATACCTTTACATAATATAAGTATTTTGTATACCAAGTCCGCTCTGTGAGTAATAATAGCAATATCTCCCAGTTTATTTTCCTTTTGCTGTTTTGACATTTCCTAACTAAAATTTTAGCAGACATGGATTCTAAAAATGTATTCTTTTCGCTGGTAGCTATTGTAGTTTTTTTGAGATACTGACTTTAATAAAATATTTCATTTTCTATTTGTTTTTTTTTTTGTTTGTTTTTTGTCATCACAATTTGGGCAATTAATTTTTTTTTGGCCAAAATAACAGCATGTATTCTTTTCGATGTAGCTATTGTATTTTTTGAGATATGAGTACTGGCTACAAAGTAAATCTATGCCTATGCCCTCCGAAATTTTTTAGATACTAAAATTTTGAAGTATCATATCCGTTAATATATAGTATAAAGTGCAGATTTAAAAAATTAACGAATAAAATTAAAAATTAAAATCCAAATTAAATTATTAAAATTATTAATTAAAATTATTAAAAATTAAACGATATTGGCGATTCATGGTACGTTATTTAGCAATGAAGGGGAAAAGTGGACAATATTAAAAGGGTATCTTAGAAACCAGATGTCAAAAACATATATTTACCTGCTCAGGAAGGCAAGGTGGGGACAGATATTTTGAATTAAGTGGCTATTATTGTCTGAAAATAAGGTTGAGTGAGTAGTTTATGCTAAAATATGATTATTGTTTTTGGGAGTTCAAGAGAAGAACGATAAAGGAAACACGAGGAATTGGATGTTTTTTTCTCGAGACCGTATTAAGGCTTTAAGAAGCCATTAATCTTTCGAAAAACAACGAGCAATAAGATTTCACAAAGGAATCGTGGAAAGAGAGATTTGCTGAAGAAAAGCAGGTTAAGGAATCGGAGCGAAATCGACAACAGTATTAAATCAGCCAGAAGGAAAAGGGGGGCTGAGACAGGGTAGAAAGCGCTAATTCCAATTGGTTGAAAACAAGTTCGATTACTGTGGTAAGCAAATAATACTGGTACGTGGACTCATGGAGTTGGGTCGAGTCAAACTCTCTTGGCCTGTGGGAAGCGAGCACTTTTCGTGGTCTTTTAAGATATCGTGCTAATGGTGGAGACCGAGAAGTGTTTTTCAACTTTAAAAATAATAATAAATGCCATGTATACAGTTTCACAGTCCAAAATGCTCTAATCATTTGCGCAGCTCATTCAACGTAAAATTGTGCAGAAACATAAATAAAAGTAAAAATTTTTTACTTAGTCCTAGAGTGCTCCTAGCCGGATGAGACGACGATGTGTCTAGAAAAACGAGATTTTCCGTTGTGTGGAGTTACGTTGATATTGATCCCTCACCGCAAGAAATTTTTTAGTGTTTTCCGTCTACATAACTGCCGTTTAATCTTCGGAAAAATGCTAAAAAATGTTGAGAAAAGTAGCTGAACTTGGTTTGCATACAAATAATCTAAAGAGGAAGGGTGTGACGGGGGCAGCAGCAATAGATTGTGACTTTTGTATCGGATAAAGTAAAACATGTCACAAAGCTATTTATACTCTTTGCTTTGGGCATTGCTTAATTTATGCCTGTCCGGCGTTCTAAATTCAGAATAATTGCGAAATGTAAATTGGAATAGATAGTCAGAATGTTGTACATTTGTTTATTGTAAATCTGAGAGAAGGACCAATTATTTTAGAAAATAAAGAGCTTAATCTAAGATTAAGATTAGCAAAAAGAGACTAAAAAAGTTGGCGAAACTGCGCTGGGTGCCAACGGCAGAAATCGGTTTTATTATTTAAAGATATATAAAGCCGATAATAGCATGCATTAGACTAAAAAATGTGATTGGAGATCAGTCAGAAAGGCTACTAGTTCTAACATGTTTATGTGAGCATCTTTCTGGTTTCCTTTTTGTTTTTAAAAGACATTTAGACATACAATATTTCAAAACGATTGGAGACACACGTACTGATTTGGTGAGTACGTATAATGAAGGTGATATCTAGTTATAAACTAGACTTGAAGGCATCAGAATAAATGCAGCATTAGAAGTTTAGTAGATTTTGTAGGATGTGGTAAGCGCATTCTTGAATCTGAGCTGGGTATATTAATAATTGCCTGTACCAGAATTACAAATCCAAAATAAGACCAACATCTATTTCGACAAAACTATTATGGCCATGCATATATTTTATACCATTTTTGGATGAATTAATATCAGCATTAGGAGAAGAGGTTTGTTAATCATAAAGAATTATATCTTCCTTGCAATTGTCATATACCGAACAGGTGTATGTGCCATATGAGAAGATAAAGATGTAACATTTTACAGGAAGATTTCGAAAGCCCAATTTAGGATTTAGTAAGAGCAGAAATAGAATTTAAAATGGAAGTTGAAATGGCATCACAAGACAGATCGTCCAAAAACACAATAGACGAACTAGTTTATGTTCAAGTGCACAATTTTAAATATTTACAATCTTGTTGCAAATACTGGCAATGTTGTTGCAAATATGTCCACCATGAGTATACCTCGTGGCTACTGCTGACAGTAGAAAAAACTTTTCAACATTAAGACTTCAGAAAACTACTTGAGAAATACATTGGGAGATTGAAAGCTTACTGGACTTGCTCCTCTATAGTACGTCGAAAATAATGACATAAAAACTGAAGATGTTATCTCGACTTTGCCTTACTTCATGCCCGCGGATAAGTTAACATCAGATAAGATTTGATTTAGTAATATTATATAAAATTATCTCATTTTTTCTAGAAATTTATACTTTGGTCCTTGTCAGATTTAATAGTATATATTATATATGTATATCTATAACTAAAATAGTATCATATATATATCTAAATTATAATTTTATAATATATATAGTATATATATATATATTATATTAGTATAGTATTATATAATAATTAGTATAGTATATATATATATGATATTAATATATATATATATATGATAATATTATTATGAGAAACTATTTTTTGTTGTCTAATTTTATATGTAGTTTGTATCCTCAGTGGCAAAAGCTAGAGGCTATCAAATTCCACAGAAGTTTAAAAAATTAGAGAAGTTAGGTCAATTTAAAAGTCGACGTGCCCCGGATACATGGCGATTTGATAGATAGATAGAATTGTAATAGATAGATAGATAGATAGATAGATGATAGATAAATAGATAGATGATAGATAGATAGATAGGATAGATAGATAGATAGGATAGATAAGAAGATAGATAGATGATAAGATAGATAGAATAGATAGATAGATAGTGATAGATAGATATGAAAGAGAGAGAGAGAGAGAGAGAGAGAGGGAGAGAGGAGAGAGAGAGAGAGAGAGAGAGAGAGAGAGAGAAGAGAGAGAGAGAGAGGAGAGAGAGAGAGAGAGAGTTATTGCATAGCTATAATATAAAAGATAAGAGTAATGCAGAGATTGCGAGAGTTATGAGAAGAGTGAGGACGGATGAAAAGGGTCGAAAAGCCCTCGACTCCGCTTCCTCAAGGATGAGTGGGTGTCGGTAGAAACACCAGATGG